>VDFB02368674.1:0-26970 GCA_007258455.2 Sequoia sempervirens | reverse complement strand
GCTCCTAAAAAACCCACAAAGAATACCCAGACATGCGTTGAAGACTCCAACGTGTAAATCCTAAAAATAGACTCCGAAGACTAAATTGATGAAAGTCATCATCTCAGCTTGCATGTTATACCATCAAGAAGGTCTTGAAAAACCCAGAAAGAGCATCCAGACATGCATTGGAACATCATACATGCAAAACCTAAAAATAGCTTCCAAAGCCCGGACTACTAAAAATAGCAAGTGGTCAGATTCTGCTCAAAATTCGTAAGCAAATTGCTTGAAGTGTTATGGACGCAGTGTCAAGCTCAGACTTCAATTTGCTTACTTGAATCAACCTCAACTTGGCACAAAGAAAGCAAACCCTAATTTCTCATACTTAACCAAAATTTCAATTCAAACGGGCACATCCCCGGAAAGACAGACAGAACAATAGAGAGACAACAGGAAAACCAACCAAAATCAAGCCAAAAGACCCAAATGAAGCAAAAATTAGGGGGTCCCCATTTGCAATGGGGCAATGTGTGAAAAGGATCACAACAGGAAGGAGTCTCATGTTTGCAGATTAAAGAAGGCTTTGTATGGCCTTAAGCAGGCTCCTCGTGCTTGGTATGAAAGGATTGATCGATACTTGATGAGCTTGGGATTCTCCAAGAGTGATGCAAATTCAAATCTTTACTTCAAGGTAGTTGATGGTGAGGCTTTAATCTTGGTTCTTTATGTTGATGATTTATTTCTTACTGGAGCAGAATATCTCATTGTCAAATGCAAGGAGTTAGCCTATGAGTTTGAGATGAAGGATCTAGGCCTTATGCATTACTTTCTAGGATTGGAAGTGTGGCAGAGACCCAATGAGATTATTCTAAGTCAAGGGAAATATACCATAGACATCTTGAAGAGATTTGGGATGATGGATTGCAAATCTATGTCTACACGAATGGAAACAAAGTTGAAAAAATTGAGTGACTCTGCAGCTAGTTCAGATCTAGTAGATCCCACTATGGACAAGCAATTGATTGGATTGTCGATGTATCTAGTCAATACTAGACTAGACATTTGCTATGCGGTGAGTGCCCTAAGTCAGTTCATGTGTGAACCAAGGCAAATACATCTAGTTGCAACAAAGCATATCTTGAGATACTTGTGTGGCACAGTAGGATATCGCTTGAGATATACTTCCAATGAAGATCTAAAGTTACAAGGCTATTCTGATTCTAATTGGGTCGGGAGTGTAGCTGACAGGAAGAGCACCTTTGGATGTTGCTTTAGCTTGGGGTCTGCCATGATTTCTTGGTGTAGCAGGAAACAATCTTTAGTGGCTCTAAGCTCTGCAGAGGTTGAATATATTGCAGCAGGTGTAGCAGCTCGAGAAGCAGTGTGGCTTCGGAAGCTCTTTGCAAGATTGTTTGGACAATCATTGGAGCCAACTGTTATTCATTGTGACAATCAAAGTTGTGTGAAGTTATCTGTCAATCCAGTGTTCCATGACAGAACAAAAAATGTGGAGATCAAATACCATTACATCAGAGATATGGTATTGAGAAAAGCTATTCAACTGAAGTATATTTGCACTATTGATCAGACGGCTGACATTCTCACCAAGCCTCTCTCCAGAGTGAAGTTTGTGCATTTTCGAGACAAGCTTGGAGTTGTGGAGAATGAAGCCCTTGCTGAGAGGGAGACTCAGCATCAGTGATCTTTGTTATCTGCTATAATGCATATTTCTCTGAGACAGAGAAATATGAGTTGAAAGCCCTTATCCATCTTTGAGATGGAGATGTGGTTCTTTCCACCCAATGGGAGTAGCCATAGTGGATGTCATGTTGAGAGACTCCATGACAACATCACGTTGAGAGACTCTGTGATGAATTCTTTGTACTTGTGTTTTTCCACACATGGGAGTAGCCATGGTGGACGTCATGTTGAGAGACTCCATGACGACATCATGTTGAGTGACTCCGTGATGGGCACTTGTGCACATGTTCCTTTCCACACATAGGAGTAGCCATGGTGGACGTCATGTTGAGTGACTCCATGGCGATATCACGTTGAGTGACTCCATGATTAACTCTTTTCCACAAATGGGTGTAGCCATCGTGGGTGTCATGTTGAGAGACTCCATGACGACATCACGTTGAGTGACTCTGTTATGGGCACTTGTACACATGTTCTCCTCCACACATGGGAGTAGCCATGGTGGACGTCATGTTGAGTGACTCCATGGCGATATCACGTTGTGTGACTCCATGATGAACTCTTTTCCATGAATGGGTGTAGCCATTGTGGGTGTCATGTTGAGAGACTCCATGACATGGATATCTGGAAAGATATCTCCCTAGCTAAGAGGGAGTGTTGATGTTGTTGTAGCGGCGGGAGATTCTCTCTCATAATTCACAACATATATATATTAATTAAGGAGGCCGACCTTAGTGAAGGAGCGCTTCTTTTCAAACAATGTTTTATATTTTATTTTTATTCAAATTAAAAGGCCAACTAAGGGACGCATTGCTTGAGGCCGACCTTTCATCTATGAAGAGACGTCTTGTTTGATAGACACCATATCAACTAGTATTTAAAGAATGTGATGCTCATTCCTACAATCAATAATATTATCAAGGAAGTTCGCATATCAGCAGCAGTTCAACTCATACAGCAGTTCGATATTGATCTCAAGGAGTTCGATTATCTTCATTGATTGTATATTTGCATCAAGAGTGGTGCCATTATTATTGCATCAGATCGGCCTTGTATTTGGCCATATTGTAAAGCGAATTGTTGCCTATTTATTCAATATAAAGTGATATATTGTTGCTGGTTTTTTCTCCCTCAAGGAGGGTTTTCCTAGGGTATATGTTGTGTTCTATTGCTTAGATTTATTTTATTTCTGCTTAATTCATTTATGGTCCTAAAATTAACACTCAATATTCTCTATAATCTATACTCGAACAAGAAATTGTCTAATTTTGCATTACACAAACCTTGATTTTCCTCTATAGATTGAAAAGCGGGTATGAAAACATTGTTAGAAATATTGTCCTTGGTGTCAAAGGGGCATGGACAAGATAGTTTCTCATTGATGTCAAAGATGTGTGGTTGATACTGTGTGGGGGAAATTGAAATAAGGCCAAAGGCCACTAATCGCTAAACAAATTCAAGAGACCACAAAGACAAGTTATGGTTATTCAAGAATGTTGACCGACTTCTATCTTCATGTTGGTGCATTGTAATATCCACCCTCAGATGTTTCTTGAAAAAATACATTAGCCTCAAAGTTAATGAAAGCATAACAACTTCCCTTCCACTTTTTGATTACCCAAATCTCAAATTGGGCAAGGTAAGAGCATACGATGTCAAGATTACAATTATACTTGAAATGAAGCAACTGAAAGTAATCCATTTATCTAGCGGGCATTAGCTTAGCTCTTCTAATTTTCAATGGAAAACCTCATACAATATTGGAAATGTAATGCCAACTCTGCCACTTTTCAATAGTGAGTGAATACAACAAGAAAGAACAACTCTTCCACTTTTCACTGGTGAGTGAATACAATAAGAGCGAGCAACTCTTCCACTTTTCAATGGTGAGTGAGAACCAATGAGCTACTTATTCAATGAGGTAAGTAACAAGTAACAAGAGCAAGATCACTGGAGGTACTACCACCCAATGTTACAATGTTAGCTCTTACAATTCATTCCAAACCAAATATATATCTGTTGTCACAAATATTAATGTGATATGAAGCTGATTAAAACACCCCAAATGAACCTTCAACTTAGGAAGCTAACCACCCAACAACGTAATAACATATATACCTTGAAATATGGAAAATGGAAATCTGCTACAAGTCTGAAACTACGCTGCAGCAGTCTTCAACCAGCTACCTCCAACATGCCAAAATGATCACCAACTACATTAGCACCCAAGCAGCAATGCCAACTCACACCAAAACTCATGAAAAGAGTGTATCACTATTCTAGAAAGGTATATCAAACATTTGCAAGTCTGAAACTACAGTTGCAGCAGGTAGCAACAATGGTACAACCCCTAAAAAGCACTCCAAACTCCACACTCAACACTCCTGCAATCTGAAAGGGAATCACAAAAAAATGTAATGCTAGAACATATCAAAATAGTCCATAATGGAAACCCAAAACTGAAACTTCAAATTAACTCCAATGATGATTCCTCGTTGGAATCACACCACAATCTAGCTAGGGAATATCTTGCAATTCTGAAACTAGAAATCTATGAGGAATTTTGTCCTCAAATATTGAAGAGAACCAAAGCCATTTCAGCAACATAACATTATCATTCTTCAGCATATCCAAACGAGCCCCCAACACCTCCTTTTATAGCATTTTCGTTGCTTTTAAAAAAAAAAACAGTTTTTGCTTTTTCAAAAAAGAGATTTTAGTTTTTTCGTAGCTTTTTGAAAAAACACTTTTGTTTTTTTCGAAAAAAACATTTTTTGGCTTTTTTGTTTTTTTCCAAAAAAACACTTTTTGATTTAAATTAAATAATTCATTATGTGCAAACATTTAATCACTTTTCCAACAAGCTATTACACTAAGTTGTCCTTTAATTATTTCTCAACATTAGACAACATTAGTGAAATATTAATTAAACAACTTAATAACTTTTAAAAGTTGCGGAAAGTTCCAAAACACATCAGAATCCAAATTTAACCATGTCGATATGATAGTAAGGCCATAGGTGAATAATAGAAGCCAATTTGGTGACTTACTATAAATAGACATGCTCTCCAAAAAGTTTGGAGAACACCCCAAAAGTCAATAAACACTTTAGAGAGTGTCACTCAAATCAATATTGCCCACAAAGCTCATTGCTAACAAAAGAAACCTTGTAACTCAGAAATTGCCTCCTCCAAGATCTTTGGAGTCCCCTTGCCTTACCAATTAACCCATGGGAGCTCAAGAAATAGGCTAACGGTCTTCGAACTGATTAGGCCTGAGAAGGGGACATTATGTGCATTGGAAAATAAGTTCAAATCAATATTTATGGTATACTTGGGCTAACCCTCTTTGCATTATGGAAAATAAATAAAGTTTAAATTAGCCGGCCCCTTTACACCTATATTGTCTTTTTGGGTTCTTCATATACCCCCCCCCCAATACCTAGCTATGTTCGGTCCTGTTGTGACCTTCTTCACACATCGCCCCATTGCAAATGGGGACCCCCCTAATTCTGGCTTTGCTTTTGGGCCGTTTTGTTGTTGTCTCTCTTTTCTACTGTATGTCTTTCCGGGATGTGCCTACCGTTGAAACTTAACGTGAAATTTTGGCTAAGTCTAAAAATTAGGGTTTTGATTTTTCTGGGCAGTTCGAAATCAAATGAAGTAATCAAATTGAAATATGAGACTAATGTTGTTGTCAGCATGCTTCCAGCAAGTTTCCACTAAAATTTCAGCAGATTCCTGCAACTTACTATTTTTAGTAAGTGTGTAATTCAGAGCGTTCCTTCAGCACTTTTGGAGTTTCGACAGTTACACTGCATCCAGAACACATCAAGCTACTCGCCTACAAAATTTGAGCTGAAACAGACAACTTGCTATTTTTAGCAGTTCTGCCTTCGGAGGCAGATTTCAGGGTTTGCATGTTAATTTTCTCGGTGCATGTCGGCATAATCTTTCTAGGTTTTCCGAGAGCTTCACAACGGTATAACATGCAAGCAGAATTGGTCACTTTTTCAGAAACTTGCTATTTTTAGCCAGTGCTTGCATGTTGATGATTTTTCTGGGTTTTTCTGGGTTTTTCAAGATCTCTCGGGCAGTTTGACATGCAAAATCATCCGGCAACTAATTGATCACCTTTTCAGCCATTTGCTATTTTTAGCAAGTGCACTTCGGTAGCTGCCCGACACTTCAGAATCACGAACACAGTGACATGCAACAGAAATGGATTTGAACGAAGCTCATCTAATACACATGCAAGGCAAATTAGGGTTTCGAGCTTCAGGACTCAAAATGGGGGGTCAAATGCCAAAATTTCCGAAAATTGAAGTATCCCACCATGATCAGCATCTTTTAGGGAGTCCGCTGGTAAAATTTGAAGGAAATCGGAGCACTTACTATTTATAGTAAGGCTTTCCTAAAACAGGCTATAAATAGAAAGTCAGCATCAGGCGCCAGTATGGATAGTCAAGTTTACCAACAAGGATCACAGCATTCAAATTTCAAGTCAGACGGAGCTAAGGAAGTCTCAAAATCAAGCAGCTGCTATAAATAGTAAGCCACTTCAGAAACATGCCAGGAATAGCAGGTCAGCGCAAAGCCTCAGTATGAACAGGTCAAGTAGGTGATGAGGACCCCATGGCGCGGATTTCAAGTTAAACATAGTTGCAAAAGATGGAAAATCAAGCACTTACTATTTTTAGCAGGCTGGTGCAGAGGAATTAGGGTTTCCTAAATTCAAGGGCAGGACACAACAGTCATGCAAATGCAGCATCTAGCCACGACCACCACACTTCAGGCATTCAGCACGTGAAATTTGAAGAGATTCTGAGCAATTGCTATTTTTAGTGAGTTGCTAAAAATAGCAGGCATACACAGGCATCATACACCAGCAGCTTAACCACATCCCGGGGTTCGAAACAAAGCACAATCAGGCCTTTCAGAGTCAAAAGTCAGTTAAAAGCACAAAATCTGGAGAACTTTCTAAAAATAGAAAGTTAGGGCAAGCTAGGGTTAGCATGAGCAAATCACTCCAAATTTGGCAAAAGGCATGAAATTCACTAAAATTGATAAATTTTCAAGTCCAGCCAGTGAAAAACGCCATTAAAGCTGAAGGTTGATCAAAATTCTCTAAGCACTTGAAATTTGAAGTTCAGCCTCCAAATGCGCCCAAGCCTGGTAAATTGTGAAATTTGACAAAGTCATATGCTCCAAGGGCTAAATGCGCCTAAGGCTTGGGAGATGACATAGAAATTTTCTAAGTGTTGGAAACTAGAAGAAGCCCCTTCTATATGCGCCTAACCTTGAGAGGGAGGAGGTGATTAGAAATTTGACTAAGGCAAATAAAAATGAAAGCACAAGGGGTCATTTGCGCCCTAGGTTGGAGAAGGAAGTTTAAAAATGTCTAAGTGTGGAAAACTGAAAGCTTGCCTAGGTAAATGCGCCCTTGGAAGGATAAGCCGTGAAAATTTGTCTAAGTCCTTGAAATTAGAAGGAGGCATGGAGAAATGCGCCCCAAGTTGGAGTTGAGTTAAAAATTTCTCTAAATGTTGCCAGGTGAAAGCACCCACACCTACATGCGCCTAGGAGTTGAGGGGAGAGTAAAACTTTTCTAAGTGTTTAAACTCAAACCTCACACATTCATATGCGCCCCCAGTTTGAAGTTCAACATGCTATATGCGCCCAAGGTCATGGCAGGAGAGCGAAATTTTGACTAAGGCGTTAAAAGTGAAAGCCCATGGTATGATATGCGCCCAAACTTAAAGAGGGGCTTCTAAAACGTTAAGGTGTAAGGAAAGTGAGAGCTTGACCCTTGACTTGCGCATTGACTTCTAGCAAGAATTGAAAAATGTTTAAATGTTCAAAATTTGAAACTTAGCATCCCATATGCGCCTAGCCTTGAAGAGAGGACTTTGAAAGTTTCTAAGTGTTTAAATGTTCAAAATTTGAAACTTAGCATCCCAAATGCGCCCAAAGTAAAGAGGGGCACTTGGAAAATATTCTAAGTATGAAAAATGAAAGCACACCCTCTAAAATGCGCCTTAACTTAGGGGAGGAGTTAGAAAATTTCTCTAAGGCATCAAAAATGGAAGCTCTACCCTTCACATGCGCCTTGATCTTGAGGAGTTGGTGGTAAAATATTCTAAGTATGAAAAGTTGGGAGTAGTTGTTTCAAAATGCGCCCTTGAAGTGAGAGGAGGATGGAAATTTTACCAAGTATTAAAAACTTGAAGCTTGCCCTGCCATATGCGCCTTAGGAAGCTAAAGATGGTTGGAAATCTCACCAAGTGTTGCAAGTTGGAAGCTCAAGGTGCTAGATGCGCCCAGCCTTTTGGAGAAGAAGTTTGAATTTTTTTTCTAAGTGTGGGAAATTGGAGGCTCCCACCCCCAAATGCGCCCTTGAGGGAAAATTGAAGATGAAGTGCCTAGGAAATGTTCTAAGTGTGAGAAATGAAGTAGAAGCTCCCAAATGCGCCCAAATTTGAAAGAGGACTTAAAATTTTCTAAGGCAAGTGAAATTGAAAGCTTCAGTGGTCAAATGCGCCCAAGGTGGGGGTGAAATTTTCTAAGGAATTGAAACTTGAAGTCCACCGTGTTGAGTGCGCCTAGCTTGAAAGAGGTAATATCAAAAGTTTAAATTTTTTCTAAGTGTGGAAACTTGAAGTAAGCCATGTGAAATGCGCCCATATTGATAATAAGATGTCAAGATTTTTTCTAAGTGTTAGAATTTCATCTCTAGAGAAAATACACCCAGGCTTGTAAGGTGATGAAATTTTCTGAGGCAAGAATGAATTGGCTGTGAAATATGTCAAAAGGTGTCAGCTTCATGAAGTTGTTAAAATTTTCAAAGCCAAGCAGGAAAATATGCCTAGAGATGAAGATGAAGAATAAAATTGGTGGCAAAATATTTTTCTAAGGTTAAAAGTCAAAAAATTAAAAGTACCCCCTTCGTTTGTAGACACATGGATTTGATGTTTTCTGAAGGAAATTTTCTTCTGGGTATCAGACGTTTGCGATGAGGAATGGATTTTAGGGTCTTCCACACTTCGCCAAAGCCTTCAGGGTGAAGATTTTGATGGGCACTTAAATAATGGATTTTCTAAGAGGAAAATTTAAAAAAATTCTAAGGCAAGGAATAAATGATGTTGTTGAAGATAGAATGCCTTGAGTGATGAATTTGAGATTGAATGACTAGATGATTTTTGGTCAAGTTCTTGATGAAAACAATTTTCTCGAGCCAGAGTGAACGCCTCGGCCTGTGGAATGAAAATGGAAGCTCAAGTCTCCAGATGCGCCCTAAAGGGGGATGAATGATAATGCGGAAATATTCTAAGGCAAGAGGAATTTAAAGGCAAAAGTTGTGCTGGAGGAAAATGGTGAACCCTATCAAATGATGAGATCACTCAAACCTCAACGTTAAAGCATGAAAATCAGGTAAGTAAAGTGAATTTATACTATGAAGTGTTCTGATGCCTTTCTCCTTGCTTGTTTTGCAGAGTGAACGTCGAGACTAGGCGGTGATGACTTGAAGCGATGAAGCAAGTGCTCCAAGATTACATTCCAACCTCGAAGGAAGAAAAATTGCAAGAAATGGCTAAGTGTTGAGACTTAGTATGTGCACAGCTCAACTAACAAAGAAGAAATATTTTCAAAGCTCAAGATGAAGACTCAAAGGTTAGAAATGATCACAGTATCAAGTAAGTGTTGAAACAATATTGTGAGGAAAATCATCAATGGGCTAAGAATGAGGTAGCTTTGAATTTAAATGAGAATGTCACGGCGCCGTGGTTGAAGCTGCTGGATCAAGCCCGCACAAGAATAGTGTGAACGCTGGCCTCGTAATAGACTTCTAGAAGAGCAGCCATTAATTGTCTACGATATCCCACCCTCTTGGTGGTTGCTTAGTGAATCTTGCTGGATTGAGGGTGGTACAACTGCCATCCGTACCGATTGTAATCGAGTCATTCATTGACCTATATTAGCTATATAAAAATCACTTGTATCCATTAGAAGTAGAGGTTAGACAAGAGACATAGAGTAGAGGGACAACTTAGAAGAAGCTTACATAGATTGATAGTGTAGTTATTAGCGAAAGCCTTTTGAAACGCAAAGAAATTGTCAGTAACTTCATAATAAAAGATCTTTTCATTATTAGTAACTGCCTTTGTTGGCGGATAGCTAGCGAGGTTTCTTCATCTTTCACGGGCAGCGAGAGTAGTGTAATTTACTTCATGCAAGTAGTTAATGATTGTGGAATGTGGTCTTCAATTTGAGCAAACTTCGCCTATCCATACCACTAGTGTGCTCGCTGATGGTGAATGTGCCTTGTGTGGTCAACTGGAATATCGTGTACTTAACTTCGATCATGTTTGTATGATTATATTTGTCGTTGTGATGGTATTTTCATGCTAAGTTGTGATCTGAACACCTTGAGCTACTCCTTTGAAGATTGCACCGGTTTTATGGAGGCTATTTGAAGCAAGGCAAAGCAGAGCCTGGTTGAAGCTTGTGAGAATTGATCGCCATGTCCCACGCCTTAGAGTAGATTAGAGCCTTCTTAACCCAACACTATTTACATTCAGTACCTTCTGAAACAAGAACTTTATAGACAAACCTTTCGAGCATTCGAATTCCTTTCTCCGTCAGTCAACAATTCCCAGAAACCCCAGTCACCAAATAAATCACATTACCAACCGAGACTATTCACATTGAAGGAACCTTGGAGTTGAATGCACGAACTCTCGCAATTCAATGCTGGATACTTTGATCAAGAGAGAATAGGGTAGCCTTGGCAAACTTTATTCTATATTGGTGCAAATTACGAAAAACACATCAATCAGTCTAAGTCCAAAACGCCTCGAGTACGCCCAAGGTTTTTCCCCAAGTATCTATGATCCTTCTAGAGATCTAAGACGCCAGTGGGAACCTTGAGCGTATTTTGAAGCTGTACTTAGGAGGACCCGCAAGGTAGGGGTCTCAAAAAGTTCCCAAAACAAATCAAATAGAATTTTTCAAACCTAAAAAAAGTGATATTATTCCTTGACCGACCTAATCTAAGTCATTTCACAAACACAAAAGGCCAAAAACAACTTTTTTTGCCTCCAAGCTGTCATTGTTGGTTTTTGAAGGTTTTGCCTTTTTTCTTCAAAGGTGAGAGCTACAAAGGAGTTCAACCTACAGAAACAAGGGAGAAATAGCTACACAAAGAAGATCTAACCATCAAAGGTAAGTGAATCTTTCCTCTTTCAATTTTCTTTAATTTTTTTTGAAGATTTTTCATGTTTTTTTCAAAAAAATAAAGTTTTTTTTGTGTTTTAGTGAGTTTTAATTTTTTTTAAGAACTTTCTATGCATAATAAGAGGTTATAATGCTAATTTTTTTCTAAAAAAATGGTTGTGTTGTCAATTTGTAATGCTTTTTTATTTTAAGTTCATACAAAATGGTCAATAGTTTTGGTTTAGTCAGCTTAGATGCAAAGAGTCAATTGAAATATGATGCGTCGTCACCTCTTTGGCGACATACGACAATGATTCAACAAATTCCCAGTGGTGGGGATTATGTTTGGCGTTGTAGCCAATGTGGAACTTAGTATAAGAGCTTGTACTTTCAAGTGAAAGCTCATTTATGCACTATTCCTTTACAAGGAATAAAAGTTTTCCTTGGGCCAAATAAAAAAGGGTTGCCAAAACACCAAATATTGGCTTATATTAAAGAACAAGAGGAGGCTGGCATAGCATGTAATAAATCAAAGTCTATGGCATATCCTCTTGCCAAGAGAAGCTTGCAAAGACCTCCTAGCGGCTTATCAAAACCGGCCGGCCCACATCCTTTCACGCAAATGCCACCATCTTCTAAAGGAGATAATGTTTCAGTTACATGAAAAAGAGGCCCATTGGAGAATGCATTCAAAACTGAAGCAAGGGAGATTGCAAATCAGGGCATTGCTCATTGCATTTATGGCAATGGGCTTCCTTTCAACATTGTTAGATCACCTTATTCCCGGCAAATGGTGATAGCCATTTCCAATACAACTTCTAATTATGTTAGTCCTAGGTATGAAAAGGTGTGAACCACCTTATTGGCGAAGGAGAAATCTTTAGTAGAGGCATCATCGAGAGTAATCAAGGATACATGGCCTGAAACAAGAGTGTCCATCATTTCTCATAGATGTAAAGATTGCAAAAATAGACCATTGATCAATGTTATAGCAGTGTCCCCTAAAGGGGCGATGTTTTTGAAGGCAGTCAATTGTGAAGGGAAAATAAAAGATGCAAGTTTTATTGCCAATATCCTCATAGAAGCCATTGAAATGATGGGGTCTGAAAGTGTTGTCCAACTCATAATGAACAATGCTAAAAATTGTAGGGAAATTGGGTCTATAATGGAGGCTACATATAGTCACATTTTTTGGACACCATGTGTAGTCCACTCACTCAATTTGATATTGCAAAAGATTGGCACACAAATTGAGTGGATCAAACAAATCTACACGGAGGGTGAGGAGATCCAACTGTTTGTGACTAATCATCATATGTCACAAGCCATCTTCAGGACCTTCTCCAAGTTGCAGTTGTTGAAGGTAATTTAAATTTGATTTTTAAAATAATTTTTTATTTCTTCAAGACCTTCTTGATGATGTTAGGCTCTATGAATACCACCCCAGATACATGTCCGCAATTTCCTTGTGACGAGACAATCAAAGGATGCCCTTTGTCATCCCATTGTATCAAGGATGTCAAGGGGGATTGGGATGCAGGTTGGGAGGCAAATGACACATCCCCGTGTAACCCTAGTAAAAATATTTAACTTTGGGTGCCACCAAAGTACTTTTTTTGGTGATAAAATAGATCCATTTACAGATGTACTCCAAATAGTCATTGAACTTGAACAACTGATCTTGCTGATGAAATAGATCCATTTACAGATCACTAAGCATGGTAGCCACATAGCCACCTAGTCAGCAATGGAAAAAGAGTAAATATACAAGCCTTTAGTATAATCTAGACTCCACAACTCTAAAGCTGCAATGATTTGAAAGCATAGAGTCTTTCTCTCTCTCTCTCTCTCTCTCTCTCTCTCTCTCTCTCTCTCTTCACATGCAAGTCGTGCTTCGTTAAACATGTGCTTTGCAATAAGTGACTAACATCATTGGTGTAACATGTGCTTTCAAATAACTAAAATCATGAGTGTATTTCAAATGGACGCCAAGATATTCACAGAGTAACATGCTTAAGTTTCATAAAGGAAAAGAGTATTTGATCTTTTGGAGTAATGCAAACATATCATAATTAAATATATGCTTTCAAAATTCTCTCCATACACAAACTCATATGCAAGTCATGTTTAATTAAACATGTGCTTTCAAATAAGCAACTAACATCATGAGTGTATCTCAAATGGATGCCAAGGTATTCACAGAAAACTCATGCTCAAGTTCCATATAGGAAAAGAGTATTTGATCTTTTTCAGTCAGTTTATCAACTCAGGATAGAAGCTTTAATGCAAATATCTCATAATTAAATATATGCTTTCAAAACAACAATCAAAAGCATGAATATAGTTCAAACAAAGACATTGATAAATATATGTACTCATGTATCATAGATTGAATGAACGGGGAAGAAAACCCATACAATAACAAACAACATTGCCTACATCGTAAGTGTCCACAAGAGCTTGAAATGCGGTTGGAAAAGCCAAAGCATATGATGTGAATGCTGCCATCTCGCTATGATTGGTATCAGAGAAGCTTCCTCTCAAAGACTCTGCTCCCTAAACAATACAGAAAGAATCAAAAATGTTGACCACAATATCAACACATAAGATCTACAATAAATATTATGGGTGTAAGCAAAAATATGGTCAATATAAGGATATGAAAAATTCACAGTTGTAGTTGAAAGACAGCAAGCCATATTTCAGAAAAATGGTCAGCCATACAACATCAAAATGCTCAACTGTAGCCAGGTGGCATGACCAACATCTTCAATATGAAGGGTAAAAAATATATCTTTAGAGAAATTATAAAGAAAAAGAAAAACAACATTGAATATATTTCCTTACGTCTGTGAAAAACAACATAAAAGCAGAAAATAAGCAAGGATGATTATATCCTGTGTGATTATGCTCACTTTCAATTTGCTTAGCCAGTGTTGTGCTAAGCTCACAAAATCACCACATGTGCCTGTTCCATCAGATCTAGGAAGCGCCCTATCAGTGATCTCATCAAGTCCCTGCAATTTATCCACAATTTACCTGGCTAAATTAGCTGTGTAAAAGAAAAATCAAAATTTTGTGTACAACAATCCAAGAATATCAGAATTAGTGAGGTCTATATATACTCAAATGTAATGGGAGAAAAGCAACGTCAAAGAAAAGAAAATGTCTGATAGGAATAGAAGATTGAGTCAGAGATCTATTGAGAGGTGAATGCATACAAAGAATTATAGCACAGAAAACCTGCTATTTGATAGAATACTCTCTAACAAGAGAGAGAGGCTAGAAATAAATAAAAATACAAATATAGATATTACCAGGTCAAAATAGAGGAACTACCAAAGTGAACTGCACGAAATGTATATAAACTGAAGAAAATTAAGTAAACATACCTAAGCATATTATTGGCAAGGTAAGTAAGCAAAAAAAATAGGTATGATATCATAAATTCTATAAACCATACCTCTGTGACTGATCCTATGCTGCAATTATCATCCTACTCAATCAATATCCAGCTCAATGACCGTCAAACCACATTAAAGACTAAAGAATATTTTAGTCACCCACCAGCACACTTTACATATGCTTTACACCCAGACATTGTCACTTCTTTGCACCTTGACTTATGCAAATTTGCACAGCTACACACTAAGCTATATACCTTAACAAATTGAAAAGTATGTAAAGTAGAATGGATAGTTCAAACATTTTTTACAGCCTATAGATGTTTGAAGCTAAAATCCTTAATGAAACACCTACCTATCATTTCTATCACAAATATTCTTTGACAAAAATGTATACAGATTAGGATGATATGACTAAAGTAAAGCAAATGTGTGGTGGGAGCTTTGGTCTTCAGACTGATACAAGTCACAAGCATCAAACCATGAGTCACCATAGCTATATGTGAAAATTACAGGACTATAATTCTGGATGATTACTTCATTAGAAGAAAAAAAAAACTTATCTCAAATATGTGACTGTAAAAGTTAATAGATATTCAGGGTTGAATAAGCATCAACCAAAACAGTGTTTTTGTCAACGATATTTGTTTGAGAAAGAATTACAAACCATAAATGAACTGACAAAAGCATGAGAGTGTGTCCCTCTGAGTGGTATGCCAAAGCGCCGCCCAGCATCAACATTGCTTCATACACATATGCAAGTGCAAACATGATTAGAAACAAAAACAGAAGACAGAAAAAGGGGAAATAGTGCCTCAATTTTTCATCAGTTGTAGACAGGAAAAGGAATATATTGCAAATGAAGAACTTAAAATGATATGAAATAGACGATAAAATTAAAGAAGACAAAAAAAGAAGCATATCTGTCATACAAACCATGGTACAGATATACATGAAATGTATGGCTGCAAACTATACAAGGGACAAAAATCGAACAGAAAAAAAAAAGTATATGCTAATTCTGCTTTCTTGAAATGCTAATAAGTTATACTTGTAGATAGATAAATTAGATACTAGTTAATTTTGTTAAGTTGTACGCTCAATGATAATAGTTAAGACTCATTGGTTGGGTTGAGTAGTTGGGTAGTTATTGATGGTTGGAAAGTCCTAGTAACCGTTGACAAGTTTAAATATCTTCTTGTAGTCGGGACAAGGGGCCACATTGTGCAAAAGAGTTCCCAATCCCAATTTTGTATAGAGTATGTTGGCGTTTCAATTCGCACCTCTGGAATGCGGATTAGAAATGGAAAGCTATGCACAGATAAACTGCTCTTCAAATTAGGAGGGGAAGCTCCCTCTTCGCTAATGACTTTGGATAGAGGGTCTCTTGAGGCAGATACTTGGTTGGTTGATGACTTTATTCTTCTCCAGGGCTTGGTTGAGTTCAAGTTTGGTCTTGGAAAAGGATTTGGGGGCTCAGTTTGCATACTTACTATTTATAGTAAGTCATTCAGTCAGAGTTACTATTTATAGCCGGGCACCAACGTGATGTGTTTGCAGTGTCGATCCCTGAATTCAGTTGGCTTGATGAAATAAGGTGTATTGCACAAGTTATAATGTTTAATTATTATTAAAGGTAACTTTAATAATAATTAATATCATAAAGTCATATTATAAAGTTATATTTGCACGTTATGTCTAATGGGGCCATGAGACATTAAAAAGGGGGCCATTTTATAATTAATTGCTTGGGTGCCAACTTGAGATATTATTTTATTAAACCAAACTGCAATTAAATATTATTTTAAATGATTCAAAAGGCATTTTAGAGGAATCGACCTTTTAAGAAGAATGTATAAGGAAGCCAAAGAAAAGTTCGCTTCATCTCTTGAGCATTTGATAATTACTTTTTATGTGTTTCTTTGGTGTTGGAGGAGAGAAACCAAGGGTTTTTGCATTTCCAAAGCCTTCAGACATTGGAGAGCGTTCAGTCTTCATTGTTCTTGCTTTCTGAGGTTGTGCAACATCAGCTGAAGATTGCGTATCAGATTGGCTTCACTTAGACATCAACATTGTGCGAAAATCGTGAAGGAATCGTCAAGGGTTTTGAGCAGATTTTATTGAGGATAAACATCACAAAGCTGCACTTAATATTCATCTGGCACACCTTACAAGGGTCGTACCATCTGATTTGCAGCCAGCCATACCAGCATCAAGGGTGGCGTGTTTCTCCTAGGGCTAAACGCCTTGCCTTCTTAGCCCATTCCACTTCCTTTCTTGGCATCTCTTGCAAATAAGGGGTTGGGCGTGGTTTTTGAAGAGGAGATATCATTATATGCAGAAAATCGAATTCTTTATCAGATTTAGCCATCACTGCCAGCAATCTCAAATTTTTCATGTAATAGTCTTCTCTATTTCCGGGTATGCATTTTGAATGTAGAAGTCTTTGAGAATAATCAATAAACCAAATATTCCTTTGCAGCGGTTATTCCTTTCAGTATTTTGTATATTTCTTAGTTTTCTTTATGCCTGGCATTATCTTCAAAAAATACAAAAATATACAAATATCATTCAAAAACACAAGAAAAGCAAAAAACCCAAAAACAAATCAAAACAAAAATACAAAAGCTATCATTCAGAGCATAGATTACAGTTGGGGAGAACTAGGGTTCTTACAGTGGTATCAGAGCTTTAATCTTGCCAGCCTGGAGGGTTAAGGTATCTTATGCACCCACCAAAACTTGGTCCACACAGGTATTATACTCACAAAAGGGCAAAGCAACTAGAAAATCAAATAGCTGATACACAACAAGATATAATGGGTGACAGGAGAGGTGGTAGTCCACCAAGAAATGAAGGTAATAATGAAGAAAGAGAGGCAAGAGAAATTATGAGAGGTTTTGCAGCAAGGAAGCAACATGTGGCAAATGTCTTGCAGCAACTCACCACAACTATATAGCAGATGAACACTTCTAGAAGACACAATCACGAGCAGGGAGACAATGGTAGTGTTGCTGGAACTCCCAGGGCACAAGCACCCACTCGTACCACAAATAGACCTACACATCCCACATTTCTGAGGAATGAATCAGAAGAAGGGAATGTTGAGGAAGGTGAAGATGCATTATTTGGAGATAATGTCATGACAGCTCGCGATGAATGGAATTTGCTAACACCACACGTTAAGGAGCATATGAACTTTGACCAATTCATGAGTCAAAGGAGAGAGCATTAGAAATTAAGGCAAGACAGGAGACCAAGGAACCAAAACAGGGACCTAAAACATGCTACAAGCAAGCTCACACTTACAAAATTTGATGGTAGCGGGAAGCTCACAGCGGAAAGCTCACGATTGGTGGCACCATGGGATGGTCACTTTGCAACCAACATAACCTCATTACCTCTTACCAGGAATTCACTAACAGGTTGATTGAGCACTTTGACAAGAAAGACCTAGAGCTATATTTCAAAGACCTTGCTCAACTCAAGCAAGTGGGGAGTTTGGAGGTGTATATTGGTGATTTTCATAAGCTATCAATTATGGTTCCCAACATACCTGAAAGAAGGTTAGTCATTTAGTTTATTGAAGGCCTATCGAAACCATTGAGAGGAGGATAGATAAAAGCTTTTGATCCCTCGTCACTTCAAGAAGCAATGAGGAACGCTAGAAGCATGGAGCTTGCAGCCCCACAAAGCAAGTTCACATCTAAAGCACCTTCTTCATCCAAGGACAGCAGGTCATTCTCTAAAAAGACGAAAAAATCAGATTCAAAAAAGAAATTAGCAGCTCCACTAGACCAAGAAACACTCAATGATTTGTGTAAAAAGTTGTGTTTCTATTGCAAGGGACCCTACGATGCAAATCATGACTATCCTTTGAGGCCTAAGGGCAAGGCCAACTGTATAATGTGGGAATATTATGAGGATTCCGAGTTTGAAAATTCAGACCAGCAAACTGATTATGAAGAGTTAGGGGCAGAAAAGTCTAAACATGAGGCAGAAAAGTCTGAACATGAGGCTGAAAATGAGGTGGAAGCAAAGCTTCAAGAAGCAAGTCTCTCTAGCATACAATGTGAGGGCTCCTTCAGGATGCGTGGGCTTTTGGCTGGTCAAAAGGTCATTACATTGCTTGACACAGATGCTATGCATAACTTTATTAATGCTAGGTTGGTTGATAAACATGGGATACAAACAAAGGAATTTGAAGGTATAAGAGTGACGGTTGTTGATGGTTACACTCTTAAGTGTGATAGAATGATTTCAAACCTCCCTATGCGCCTAAACAATTTTGATTTTAAGGCATATTTCTATGTGGTGAACATGGGAGATACAGATGTGGTTCTAGGGATGAAATGGTTACATGCCATAGGAGAGTTTACCCTTAACCTTCGAGAGATGGAGATGAAAGCAATCAAAGATATTAGTTTCAAGAAGATATCTTTCAAAAGGATGGAGAGACTCATACGCCATGACATGGTTGAGTGGGCAGTTGAGTGTATGTTGATGCCATCATAGAAGGAGCAGCAAAAACTAGTTTATCATCCTAATATACAAGAGTTGAGGATTAAACACTCTAAGGTGTTTAATGGCATTCCACCAGGTAGACCTCCAGGCAGACCTCCAGGCAGAGGGATCGAGCACATCATAGAGTTGGAGGAGGGTGCCAAACCCGTGATGATCACTCCTTACAGGCACCTTAAGCGGCTGAAAGATGAAATTGAAAAGACAATAAAAGAGTTGCTTGCTATGGGACACATTAGACCGAGCAAATCTCCTTTTGCTTCATGAGTAGTTTTGGCGAAGAAAAAAGATGGTACCCTATGGATGTATTTCAATCACAGTTGAGAAGATTTGTTTTGGTCTTCTTTGATGACATATTGATTTACAGCAAATCTTGGGAGGAGCATCTTGCCCATTTGGATACAGTATTGGGTATACTTGATAGGGAGTCCTTGTACGCCAAGGAGTCCAAATGTGCTTTGGGTATGACAGAGTTATTGTACTTAGGCCATATTATCAGTGGGGGTTCGCATGGATCCGAACAAGGTCCGAGCTATCATTGAGTGGCCTACTCCTAAGAGTCTTACTCAACTCAGAGGTTTTTTGGGCCTATGCGGCTTCTACTGTCAATTTGTTAGTGGGTATTCACGGCATGCAGCACCACTTCCAAACTTGACAAAGAAAGGTGCATTTGTTTGGACTCCTGAGGCACAAGAGTGTTTTGAGAAATTCAAGTGTTTGATGACTTCATGTCCAGTCCTTGCATTGTCATACTTTACTAAGCCCTTTGAGCTTCAGTGTGATGCCTCTGGTGAGGGCATTAGCGCAGTTCTTATGCACGATAAGCACCCTATTGTTTTCGAGAGTAGGAAGCTTAGGGGACTGTTGGTGTATGTTTTATCATCCACCGAACACAGAATAAAATGTCCAAAGACACTCTATCCTCTCTTGAACAAAATCACCGCGTATGCTAAGATTGCGAGAAGATCATATGGCAACTCCAAGGTTTCTTTTGTCAGGTCTTGACGTGTGGATAAGCTCAATGGGCATTGTGATATGCTGGTAATACACAAAGGGACTTACGCTAGGCTTGTTCAATTCACAAGTTGGGACTTAGACGAATTTAACATTAAATACTCTTTCTTTTTGGGATTTTCAGTTTAGAGTTTCAGAAAAAAAAGTGCAAAAGGATAAGGGTTTAGAAGTTCTAATCTACTCCTAAGAATTCAAGAGACGGTAAAGATTAGGTGAAACTGGTAACCACGTTTTGCTTCGCCCCCTCGAACAACTACACAAAGTTAGTGCAATCTTCAAGGGGTGTGATTATAATTTTCATGTCTTGAACAATACTTATCCAAACTAAAGTTAAGCATCCACAATCATGAGCTCAGGCTAACTTTACACATTGAATAAAAATCATCTATTCAAAGAAAGTATGAGCTAAGTTTCACCAATCAATACTATCGCATCTTTCATTCATCTAACAAACATTAAAATCAAATTCTATCTTAATTCTAATCTAATGTTGAATCAAATTCTATCCTAATTCTAATCTAATGTTGAAGAAGCTATGCAACCTTGCAAACCACTTGACAATAAAAGGGATTCAAAGCAAATCATGCATAAAAGCTTTTATTATCGGAAGTAGCAATACGCAACAATCTCATACAGTTTCTTCACACCTTACAAATAAGGGACGAGCTCAATTTATAGGCTCTTCGACTACAATTCAATGGCCAAGATTGATTTTGAATCAACGGCCGAGATTACAAAAAAAAACCCTAATTAGGGTTTGAAACAACCAACTACCTCTCGACCAATGAGAAAATTACATCTGGGGACACTTGTCCTTCTGCTAAATATAAACCAACAATAAAATAGAAAGTTGTTGCATGTTGATTTGGAACAATTTGATTGGTTGGAAGATGATGAGGCACCACCTCAGCGTGTTGGATGTCTTCCTTGGTCACTTTTTTTTTCTTCCACGTGCTTTCCTTAGAATATCTTTCCTTGCCGACGACTTTGTCCTTTGCGCTTGTTCTTTCCTAGCTTTGATCTTGGATCTCCTTTGAGATTTTGATTTCTTCTTCTCACTTGCATTTGAGGTTTGAAAGTCTCCCCTTGGAGCAACTATTAAACCTTTTCTTTCCTAACTGCTTTGAAATTCCTTCAAGTGCCTTGAATTTGGAGAACTTCCCTGTGCTTTCACCACAATGGAGGAAATTGAAACTTTCTCTGTGAAGTATTTCCCATACTTAGCCAAATTTTGGCTATTCAATTTCATTTTGTAACACCTTCATGTGGACCATTCAACATTTAGCCAAGGTTGTGGATGAACTTTGCCTATGGATTTGTCTTCAATTTTGAATTTGGCTTGTGCTATGTAGGACAAATTCCATCCTTGGACAAGGATTTTATTCACTTCCTCTTTACTTTTCCTCTTTATTCCTCTTGTTTTCCTTCCAACACTTAGTCAATTTTCTGAATTTTTCTCCTTGGGCGAACTTCACTTTGGCCTTGCCATCCACTCTTTATGTCAAAGTCGGACTTTATGAGGCTTTGGACATTCCTTGCTAGAGGTAAGTGGGATTTTGAGCTGCTTTGGACATCTTTCTTTTGACCAAGGCGGACTTTGAAGCCTCTTTTCCATTCATCTTTGATGTGGGCGGACTTTACCCTTTGCTTGCCATGTTCTCCTTTTGGCATGGTGGACTTTGTCTCCATCTTGACCAAGGCATGGTGGACTTCCTGTAATGAGCCTTGCTCAAACTGATCACAATTTACTCTAATTTGCTGCTTGAAATTTTGTCAAGCAAGTCATGTGCAACCTTGTAACTTGCTGATATAGTGTTTCAGTTTGAAGTTTCTAGATAGAAATGGATGCTAAGATTAATAGAAGGTTTGAAATACTTCTACAATATCTATAATCTGATCTACATGCAATATGGTGTTCTCTTTTTGGATTTTCAATGCAAATATATGAGAAACTAGGAATGCAATGTACAGCTACAGCAAGTAGATATTATGTTAAACACTTGCCATACATACTATCATTGGCAATTTATATGCAAGAATATCTATTGTAATCAGCAAATTATATCTCCTCTATTATTATGAATGCATCACTACAATGATAATAACAAATAGCCAAGACTCTTGGCATTACATTTCATGTTCATCAATATATTTGTCTGAGCACAATCACAGCCCTAACAAGAAATCTGAGTATGCAAGTATGTGCAAAGCTTGATTCAAAAGAACCTGGAAATGAAGTCCTTTCCTCTAGTTGAAGAAGCAAGCAATGCCAAATGAAATGATGACTCCTCAAGCCCAAATCGAACTGCAGACTCAGCCGCCCCTGTTCTGAAGATAATAATTTATATAAAATAAATTCCAGTCTGCCAAGCCCCCAGAATGCATCAAATATTATTGTTGGCCTCCAAGGAAGTGAGCGCCCCAAGCAGCAAGTAAAATCGCTCAAGCATGAGTGAGTATTAATCAAAAATCTCCAATTCGAACTCCACAAGCAATTCGCCCCTGTTCTGACTTGATCTTCAAAAATAAATAATCTCCAAACATTCCCAGCTTCTAATTGCTCCAAATTTAATTGCTATGACCCAAGGATGAGGGCACACCAAGCCAAGGAAATAATCGATGGACATTAAAGCTCCCACAAGCAAATTCGTCCCTCCTAATGGCGTCTTTATGTGCTTCAGATTTCACTTCAGAATACCAGAAATATAACCTGATCTCTCTCTTCAAATTTCAATACCTTAGAGTGCAATAATTCTATGCCAAGAAAGATATAATATTTCTCCAAATCGCATGCCTCAAAATTGGCCCTTGGCCACAAATTTTGCTCAATGAAGTGGCTGAAATATCACCTCCAATCTGCAACCCTTCAAGAGGTATTTCACTCCCTCAGTTATGCAATCAATGGGAGTTATCGTTCCCAAAGATCAATTGATTATCTGCAGACCACTTGGCTCCACAAATGCTCAAGAAGAAATCATCAATCATCAACATCAAATCTGGATGCCCAATAGTGAGACCTCAAGGTCTATTTATGCATTTCCTCTAGAGGTCGGCCTCAATAAAATAATATTATTTTTGACTTCTAGAAGGTTCCAATATATTTTAATTTAATTTGCACTTTATAAAATATAAAAATAATATTATTAATAAAGTGCATCTCAACATCAAATTATAAAATAAGGTTTCCATAAATAGAAATAATAATGATATATGATGGAAAACCTTACTCCAATCAAATACTGAGCCAAGTAATCACCAAATGACTGCCAGATGACTCTCTCACCATGCCTCATTAGCCTACGAGAGCCGTTAATAGGCTAATCCTGCTGATATGTCACTATCAACTAGAAGGGGACATTACACTTCCTTAACATTACTCCTTTTAACACTTAGCCAAATTTTGAAACATTATTCTCCAAGCGGCCAATACTTAGCCAATTTCATGAGTCTTCCTTTCCTAGATGTCCATACTTAGCCAAATTTTAAGTTTTTCTTCCCCCTCTTGGCTGGGCGGACATTAGCTTTGTCCTGCCATTCACTCTTCAAGCATGGGTGGACTTCATCATTTCCTTGCCAAAGTAGGGCGGACTTGGCTTCATGCTTGACAACTCCTCTTGGGCGGACTTTGCTTGTCTTGTGTCATCTTCCATTTCTTCCAAGTGGACTTTGGGGTTGCCTTTGACATTGCTTCCTAGAGGTGGGCGAACTTCATCTTAGGCAAGACATCTTCTCTCAAGTGCATGGACAGACTTCAAGACCTTCATGCCATGATGCAAGGGCAAACTTTTAGAATTGTCTTGACACTTCCTTCTCCAAGCTAGGGCGGACTTCATGATGTTCATGCCAAGCTCTCAAGAAGTGGGGGGATTTTATCCTTGGCTTACCATGTGCATGGCGGACTTTACTTCAGCCTTGCCATTTATCTTTCAAGCTAGACATGTTGACGGTTTTTGAGACCGCATTAACACAATAAAGTTTCCCAACCGAGATACCCTATCCTCTCTTGAACAAAGTATTCAACATGCTAAGATTGCAAGTAAGATCATGCTTTCAACTCCAAGGTTCCTTTAATGCGAATAGACTCAGTTGGCTTGATGTGATTTTGTTGTGTTCTTACGAGGGGGGGACTTACACAATTGTTCAGGATACTTGCAATAAACAACAGGTATATGCTTTGAAGGGGATTTTCGTGTGAATGATTTAGCTTTGAAGTGCGAGTTTCCTAAAACTAACCAAAAGTGTGCGGAATTGAATGGCTGCAGAGATTTCGAAAATCTAAATTCTAACCTAAATGCAAAAGGGTGTTAGGCTCAATTTCGATGAACTTCAACCAAACGTTATCTAGCCTCCTGTTGGACAGCCTCGACAAGGTTAGTGCAATCTTCAAAGGAGAAAAAGGATGTTCAAATCACGATTCAATGATGCAAGTACCATCACAACGATGCATAGCTACACATGAATCTTGATCGAAGTTAAGTATAAAGCATTCCAGTTGACCACGTAGGACAAGCTTACCATCAGTAAGATTGTTAGTGGTATGGACTCAAGAAGCTCATTTACATCAAACATAAACACCCATAACTAACTATTTGCATGAAAACTAAATCCTACTTGAAGTCAAAGGACGAAGAAACCTCACAAACTACTCACAACAAAAGTTGAATTCACCATCAATGAAATGCTTCTATTATGATTAGCTTTCGTGACAATCTCTTACAAAAATTCTCAAAGGGAGAATTCCCCTTCTCCTTCAAACAATGCAATGAAAACTATTCTAACTCCAAAAATGTCTACTCTCTATTCTGCTCTGATATCAACTGATTGCTAACTACTAGTGTACAAATGAGGGGACTCCCCTTTATATAGCTGACCAGTCTCAACGGATGGTCCAGATCAAATTACAATGGAGGGCTCAGATCGAGCCACCTCAGCCCTAGACAAGAATAACCCTAAAAACCGCCAGAAGGTGGAGGAGTGGCGTCATTAATGATCCCAAAAAATAGCAGATTCCTCCTTGACCACCATGGGCAATTAATGCCCACTATCCTTCTAGAAGATTCTCGTCCATAACCAAGTTCCCATTGCTCTTTTCTCTGACCGCGTAAGCTATGAATCGGGCCAGCACTGAATCAACTTCCTCCTCAGAAATCGATGGAGTAAGATTGAGCTGATATTCAAGGATACCCACCATTTGCTCCCATCGATCACAAGACTTTCTCCAAGTCTCAATAGAGTCCTGTGTGCTTTGAATAATTGTTGAAAACGTGGAGATGTTTTCAAAGTCAAGCTGGGAAAACGTCCTCATCTCAGAGAAGAAAGGCTGCAACCTTGCCTTCAATCCTTCCACCTCTACCTCCTCATGAGTTAGCCTCCTGGCGAACAATGCATCCAATGTGTTGAGGATGCCCTCGTGAATATTTCTCATCGCCTTCTTGATTTTGGAAGATTTTGTAGCTGCCATGTCAAAGAAGCCCTTCCCAGTGAATGCAACCGAATGCCATCCAAGGAAATCATACCTGTCTCCAGCTTGGATCACTCCTTCATTTATCAAAGTCTATGTAGGCACACACATCAGAATAGCAAGGCGAGGAATAGTCTTGTCCTGGAAAATATGGGTGTCACCCCAAGCTTGCTCAACACCATCTAAGCGTGAAAGGATACTAGATGCACTTCGAAAAGAGGAGACAAGGTCGGCCATGAATTTCTCTGCCTCACTACGAACACCGCTTATCCATTTATCTTCCTCTCGGACAACCCTCTTCACTTCTTCAAGCCCACTGATTGGCTCTCGTGGCAACTCCGGTGGAAGCTCTACTGCTGGGTTCTCTTGAGCACCCGAACGTGCTAGATGTTGCACATATTCAACCAATGCCTTGTGCTCTTTCTTCAATCTCTTATACTTTCCCTCCTTTTTCACCAGCCTGTCTCTCAACGCTTGGAATGAGCTTTCAGCTTCTTCAACCACTTGCACTCCAGAAGGACGTCCCAAATCAATTGTGGTGACGGTGTAATTCTCTGGCATTGCGTCACTCAAATCATGATCCTCCCTTGGAACGGCAATATGGAGGGTGCGTGAACCAGCCTGATTAGTCTCCATTTTCGAATACTTTCTTGCCCTCTTCCTTTTTGGTGACTTACTTGTTCTATTTAGAAGCTCCTCCATCTCAATTGCCAGATCAGCATCATCATCCTGATCCCTCCTTATTGCATGTGAGAGCCAATTACGCTGAACGTCGTAAACAATAAGGGGCTGCTCTTCAGTTGCCTCCACTTCACGAACCTCCTCCCGTGCAATATTCTGTTGAGGCTCAATTATTTCAATGTGTTGATCACTCTCCTCATGAGCTCCAACCCTTGACTCTATGACGTCTTCCTCCTCGAAAGCACAATCAAAGTGGGTATCTGTTTCTGTCTCTTCCCCTTCATCTGGCTGATTGGCACCTTCAGGGACATTAGCACTCTGAGTATCCAACTCTCTCGGCATTGGTTGGTTAACCTCTCCAATCTCTGGCTCTTCATTCCTTCGAACCCTCTGATCTGCAAACAGCGAGACTTCGCGCACGCTGGAGGAATGGCTCACCAACTGAGTAGATGATGTATCCTCCGATCCTTGAGGTTCCGGCTGAATAGGTTCTTCCGGCTGTGGTGGCTCCACAACTTGGGCAGTTTGTTTCTTCCTCTTTGCCAACACCAGTGGCCTTCTATCACCCATGAGGTCGTATGTGAGGGCAACTGACCTTCTTCTCAATCTGCGAACGTGCTCCTCTACCCAAGTCCTTGTAAAAGTCAAGACGGGAATAGACAAGGTGTCTAAGTCCGTAATCTTCGGTTCAGCCCAATCTAGTGGTGGGATCGGAGTGTTCTTTATCGATTCATAATCTGGGTGAACAAGCCTGGTATCTTCTTCGACTTGATCCGGCACTGGGACCACTTCACATTCTCTAATTAATTTGAGAGGCAACCTCAAAAACATCCTTTTTCTAATTTCGGCTTCATCTCCAGCGTTCGCCCAAAAATCTTCCAAGTGAGCTTTGTGCCTGTATTCCTCACCTTGCACTATTCCAATCTTTCCCCGAGGATCAAAATCTTGCCGACTGGTATGAAGAGTCAACTGATAGAACCGCAACTCATCTTCC
>VDFB02368673.1:380804-407475 GCA_007258455.2 Sequoia sempervirens | reverse complement strand
TGTCACAACCTTTTAGCACCACATTCAATCTATTTGGAATATCTCATTCTATGGGTTCCTCCTCATCAAATCCTTTTGGCAAGAATAAGAGAACAAGGGTTCATGTTCGTGGACCTAAGAAACCAACAAACACATTGAACACCAACAGTTCCCAAGGTCCTAGTGCAAACATTCCTCAACAAAACACACTAGGCCCCTTCACACAATATGGTAACCAAAGTACCTAAGGTCAACACATTCCTAATCAATTCCAAATGCAATCCAATACCAACACCTCACACATTACTCACATTCCTCAAATCCCAACTCAAAATTTCACCTCACACATACCAAATCAAAATTTCACACCAGATGTCCAAAATCAAACCCCTTCATATACCCATAACATCCCAAATTAAAACATTCCAAGCACACCACATGTCAGCACCAATACATCAAACCAAAACATCAGATTGAGAAATATGAACATGGGTCCTTACCACAATGCAGTCAACAATTCCATACACACATCACTCACACCATATGATGTCCTAGCAAATCAAATGATAGCCTTGCAAAAACAAGTGGAAAACATGATGTTATAAAAAAAAAGACTTACTCTACACAAAAGTTATGTCCATACCCATTTGATGGGACATTATACATGCCTCCTTTTCCTCCTCATTATGTAATACCACAATTACCCAAATATAGAGGAAAACGAAATCCCATTGAGCATGTGAGATAATTCCACACAACATTGATTGACATTGCTTCTGAACATACATCTAATGAGACTATTTCCTAGGAGTCTCATAGGACAAGCATTAGAATGGTTCTCCCACCTACCTACAAGCATTCGATCTTGGGATGAACTAGCTGACAAGTTTATCACCCACTTTTCCTTTAACATTGAGAATGACATTACCATTGCTACCTTATGTCACACAAAATAAGAAGATGGTGAATCATTTATAATGTTCTTCCAAAGATGGAGGAGCTTGGCTAGCCATTGTCCTGTTAACATTCCTAAAAAATAAAAAAGATTATCATGTTCATCAAAAATTTGATAACATACCTCAAATTTCAATTGCAAGCCCATTGTTGCACAACATTCACCAGCCTTGTAGAAAAAGGCACCATCCTAGAAAAGGCCCTCATCACCAAAGGGGAACTCAAGACCTACAACAAGACACAAAATTCCTAAAACATTTCCAATGACAAGAACAAATATTGGGCCCACAACAAAATGCCACCAATGATGGAGTGGTCGATGCAAAGGAAATACACACTAGTCCTACACTCAAACTTAAAGGATCTAATACACCAAGAAACCCACCACATGTCCTTGACCAAACAATGAATTCCCTTCAAAACACTCCAGGACAAAGACCACAAAGACAATTTCCTACAAGACACAAGTATACTCCCTTAGGAGAGCCTATTGAATTAGTCCTCAAACAACTCTTGCAGTGTAAGGTCATTAAATTTACTGAGGTAAAGCCATATGATCTAGGGAAATTCAAACCTTCATGGTGGGATGATAATGCCTTTTGTGACTATCACCACACTAAAGGACATTCCACTTCATCATGCATACAATCAAAAGACATCATCCATGACCTCATGGAAAATGGTATCATAGAAGTTGATGGACAACAAAAGACCTCTAACAGTGACCATAAAGTCTTTGTGGATCCATTGCATTACCATGGAAAAGGAAAGGCCTCCAATTTAGGTTCTAAGGCCAATAATTCTGCCAACTATACCAATTTCAAATATGACTACACTACCATCCACCACATTCGAGCTGCAGATGATTATGTCAATACCATCACCATCAATAAGTTGTTGGAATGTTCCATAAATACCTATCAAACCAAAGTGACTGTACAAGGTTCTCCCCCAAAGCAACACCAAAAATATCAATATAACTTACTAGACCATTTGGGGAAAACACCCGCATAAATCTCCATCCTTGAGTTGTTGCATATATCACCCAAGCACAAGGCCATTCTTGACAAAGCTTTACAAGATACTCTTGTTCCCACTGACCTTGATGTCAATCATTTCTAGGAGATGGTGGGCTACATGGCTAATACTCATCATTTCACCTTCTCCGACCATGATTATTCAACCCAAAAGACCAATCATAATGACCACTTACACCTTGAAGTCTTCATCCATAAACAAAAATTCAGACGAGTCTTGGTAGACGATGGAGTAGGGTTACAAATCTGCACCTTCAAATTGGTTAAGGTATTAGGATTCTCTAAAGCATGTGTAGACACAACAAAGATTATTGTTATCAAAGCCTATGACAATATAGAATTTTCTTCCAAGGGTGTTATAACACTACCAATCAGAGTTGAACTCATTGTCATGGACACCACATTCCAAGTCTTGGACCTAGACCTTCCATATAATTTTCTCCTCGGCTAAACATGGATCCATGCCATGGAAGTAGTACCATCTACATACCGTCAATGCCTCAAGTATCCCCATGAAGGCACTAAAATTACAGTCGCTAGCGATCTTGATCCCTTTCAATATTGCATCAATCTAAGAGGGGCTACTCAATTTTAAGTGCCTGTCAATAAGGAAGCTTCACCTTCCACCTCGTCACATTACATTGATCAATCTTCATTAACTAAGTCATCCACCTGATTTACCACACCATCAAATACTAAGGTCCAAGTCCATGACATGGGATGTGGAGAATACCGTATGGATAGTTCACCTACATGCGACAATGATAATAATGCTAAAGGTGTTCATACCTCCAAAAATGATTTCAAGATGCTTCAAAAGGTACACGAACAAATGACTATGCTTGGATTGAGACTTTTTGGGATCCTGACGACACCTTTGTCTTTGTCATTCAAGATCATCCATCTCCATCTCATGACTCCTTCTCCATCATTCTATCTATTGAATTGTCACCTATCCATTCTCACCATCCTAGGCTAGGGTATGTACCCCTACTGTTGCCTCTACTAAGTCATCTTGCCAAACCATTAAGGATGTGCAAGCCTCCTTTGGTGTTAACAATACCAAAAAGGATAGTCCCAAAGACTCCATTGATTGCATCACCACTCTTCTTCATCTACCTAACATTCATGTCACTCCATCCACCTCAACCATCTCCCTCATGTCCAACTGCCTCATAGAAATTGATTAACTAGTCATATCTCAAGAAAATAACAAGGGTAAATCTCAAGAATCAAGGATGAAAATTCCCTGTTTAAAAGTAGATCACAAATCAAAAGACATAATGAAAAGAAAAGAAGATCAAAACAAGTCGTCTAGCCAAAACCAAAAGCTAGAGGACAAGTCAAAAAGTAAATTAAGCAAAAGTCGATCTCCAAGTATGCCTCTCCATCAAAAATCATTGGGGGAATCTATCAAGGAAAAATGACAAACAAACACTCCATTCAATTCGTCCATATTCACACATCCGTCATATCATTCCACCTCCATTAGCGATTTTTTTCAATGGACCTTTGACGACGACCCCTTGACGACGACCCCTTCACATACTCGTGCTCATTGGTCACCCAATCTCCTTTTCGTCTAAAGCCTGATGGCCCACATAGTGTGCACATTAAGGATCATATCATAGCCTCTTTCTTCTTCCACATCTATTGTCCTTGATACTTTCCACTTGCACTCCTCATCCAGATCAGGTCCTTTCATCCAACATGGTCATCCAAACAAGGTCAACACATTGTCACGACAGTCTATGGATTAGGGGCTTATCAGTTCTACACTTAGCTTCAGAGAGCCATGTCATAACCTAAAAAATTTAAAAAATAAATAAAAAAAAAATAGTAAAGAGAAATAATCCATCTAATAGTGAAAACCACTTTGGTGGCGCTTTGGATAAGTACCATGAGGAAAACCTCGCAAACATGCACCATGTGTAGTTGATCTTTGCTCCGTCATCTACCATCATTCCATTTGGATTTCCCTTTCATTCGTTACCAATCCATACTTTTCCCTTTCCTTGTCATCCATAATAATGCTTTGTTGTCCTTTCCATAACCTAGAACGATTGAAATTATGCGCCTTTTTGCCTTCCATCTCTACTCGCCATGAAACCTATCTCATTCCACTCCTAATAAATTGGTATTATACCCAACTGGGAGAAAACAATTGACCTATGTATTCATTGGATCCTACACTTGTTGTTGGAGGTCACTATCCCAAAAAAGACAAAAAAATCAAATATTCACAAAAAGACAAAAAAATCAAATATTCCTAAAAAATATGAAAAAAAATAAAAACATGTAAAAATCCAAAAACATCCAAATAACTTTCAAAAATCCCAAAAAACAAAGTCAAGGTTAGTCATGTCAGTCTAAGTCCATTCAAACTATGATGCCTTTATGTGTCTAACGTAGTCAAGGGCATCTATCGATGAGCCCCTGAGGCACTAGGTTATTCCTTTAGGGTTTGTCGAATAAAATTCAAATCATGATTCAGTCCTTTATCAATAAAACAAAGTCATGTCATGTCGAACTACGAGGTCTCTACACATTGTTGCATAGGCAAGGCCATCTAATGATGATCCCTCGAGGCCACCTAGGTCAGTCCTTTAGGGTTTGTTGAGTAGGTCATAATAAATCAAACATTGTCAAGTTAGACACAAGTGATCATCAAAGCTTTATCATAAATCATGAATCAATAATACAAGCAAGCCAACTAGTTTTCAAGTCAAATTAGAAATTTTTTAAAACAGTCAAACATCAAATCAGTCAAAAATTTATCTTATACAAGATGTATCCTTCCTTTCAATCAGACATTTTCATTCTTTTGTCATTTCCTTGTATAGGTGGTCACATGATTGAAACCAAACTTGACATCTTATACAACATGTTTCCTCTCCTAAAACCAAGCCTTGTCAAAAAATCAACTTGTCAGTAACCTAATCAATTAAATATTGGCAAAAAATTATTGGCAAACGCTCCGAATGGTTGTTAACTTTGTTGGGCTATTTTTTCCTATCTTTTTTATTTGTCTTTTTAGTTATGTTATTAGTTACCTCAAGGATGTCCCATAAAGGATTTAAAGGAGTGATGATGTCTCATGACATCTTTTTCTTTGACTGTTGTTTGCAGATTTTCTTGACAAAAAGATTGGGGAAACTTTTCCCTTAGTATGAATTAGGACATTCCTTGTCTACGACTATCTCTTCTTGCAAGTGGATGATCTTACACACCTTGGTATATATCATACCATGTTGTTTGTTTTCCACTTGTCACATTTTACCACCCAATGATGATTAATGAAAATCCTTGCATAAAAAATTATTCATCTTTTAAATTGTCTCAATTAATGCCATGCTAACATCCATATCTTCCACCCTGACATTTCTTCTATCCGCATCTTGACAGCATCCTATAACACACAAAAATATCCTGCATACATAATCATGTTAGGAAGAATTATCAATATCATTAACATAATAGGCATCATCATATAAGTTTATGTATATTGCATGAGAAAATATAAAAAACATAGATTTCATCCATATGGCACTATAATTTCATGACACAATATCCTTAGTTAATTACATATTAGCATGTCATTACATTCACATCACATTGTAATCATAATCCGTTATCATACAATACATCAAATTTGCATTATCTAAATATTGCATAACATTACATTCATATTCGCATCACATATCATAATAACATCATCATCATATAATTTTGCATCCATAATCCATTAAACATCAATCATAAGACATATCTATGAAATTCATAAGTAATCATCGCATTGCATCCATGAGGCATCATCACATTAACATCCATTCATCTAGCATATATATATCATATATACATATAAATTGCTCATCCATCATATTGCACTAACATTTAGCATCATAACATCATAACATAGGAATGCATATCATATAACTCGTCACTAAAATCATATCATATATATTGCTCAAAATGTGTCACAGTACAATGTCAAGATGTATCATATATATCCAAAAAATGGAACTTGCAGGCTTGATGGTGTGAATGCTTGGTCTAGACCTACTCTAACATGATCAAACAATCAAACATTAGTCATTAAACAAGTCTATAACAAAAATTCCCCATGAAATTCATTCAAACACAATGAACAAGAAACAAAGCAAAGTTAATCAAATGAAAGCTAATAAATCTTATTCAAATGCTCAAACCAACATCCCATGGGGGAATTGGTGCTTCTTTGATGTGGAAAGAAGCCCCTTCCCAATTCCTTTATGAACTTGATGATTATTGTGTGCTCCTTGATGAAATTGTCAATAACCTAGCTATGGATGGTGAAATCTATGAAAACTTGGATGAAAATGGTGGATGATCTTGCTCAAATTTGTAGATAGTAACCTTGCATGAAGTTGTGGATCCCAAATCAATAGAGAAGTCCTCTATTTATAGGAAAGAAGGATGGAGAAATGAGAAATAGGAAGAATGTGGGATTAAACTTGAACCAATGGCATTGTACCACTTGTCAACATGCTATTGAAGAGAGGTGGAGCACATTTTGAACAATGTGCAAGTTAATGCATATTGGTGGAGTTTGAAATTCAAAAGATGGCTTGTGGAGGAAGAGTTGTAAGATGAGTTAATGCCAAGTTGGCTCAAGAAAAAGGACATGTAAGAGCCATAAATGCCATGTTGGAGGACAAAGTCCTTTGGGAGGGAGATTTCAAATTGATGGAATATTCCAAAGAGATGTCGTATTTGAATAAAAATAGAGGAATTAATAAATCAAATAAATTGATTTATACGTGCAAGTTGCAAAAGCTAGAGGACTTGAGGATTAGAATTAGGAGTTAATTAGGATTTAATTAACTTAGGTGGAATTAGTTGATATGACATTTGATTTAGAATTTTGGATTTATTTAAATCAAATGAGAGGGTATTTGAGAGATTAGTAATTTAACTAAATAAATTTGATTTATTCAATTAAATGAAGAACATTAGATTTAATCAAATAAAGTTGATTTATTTTATTAAGAGAGGTGACTTTAGGATTTAATTAAATAAAATGATGTATTTGATCAAAGAGGAACATTAGGATTTAATTAAATAAAATGATTTATTTAATTAAAAGAGGATTTATGATTTAATCAAATAAAGTTGATTTATTTAATTAAAAGAGGAATCTTGAAGAATTAATTAAATAAGGATTATTCAATTAATTGGTTAGTAAAGAAGTGATTTAGGAAGAATTGATGTTAGTGAACCAGGATCGAGTGTACTATATCAATCAAGATAATTTGAGTGTCTACAGATGGTAAAAAAATATAAAGTGTCCTGATATAATGTCAAAATATGCTCTAACTTGAGCTACCATGCTCCCTAGAAGGTGATTGTTGTCGTGACCTTGAGGACCCGTGCTTTGAGGATGGCCTATCATATGGCCCTGACCGTGTCAATCTAGACACACCTCCACTACTCTGTGACCTACTATGGGACCGTGTGCTATGAGACCTACCACTGCTCAAGGCCTTTGATGTACTCGGTGCTCTCCACTCAGGAGGTACCTAGGCCTCATACAAATCCCTATAGTACTACTCTCTCCTACTGGACCTGGAAATCTCTCTTGTCATATCTATCATCATCTCATTGCAAGTAGCGATGAAGTTTATGATCCGCTGTTCTTCCTACTATCTCCCAATCACCACTTCATCCCTCTCTATTTGTAATTCCCCCACCTCTGCCTCCAGTACTTGAATCCTAGTTGTGGCTTGATTTGGTTGTGCTTGTAAATCAGCTATCCTCTGATCAACTATGTCATCTCCCCCTCTGAGTGGCACCTCCTCCAGTCCCACCTCCACATCCAATCCCATGACAATCCTCTCTCGGAGGATCTGTTCAACCTCTACCATCACCTCCTCCTAGTTCATAGGTGACTTATTAGAACAATTTTCAAATTTTCAAATTTTTTTTGAAAATTTGTAATTTTTTTTTGAGGGGGCATAGGTCCACCCTGCTTACATCAGGGCATGTTTTGACTAAATTTCTTTGACACAATGTGATAAATTACATTATATCAAAGAGGGGCAAAATTTAGACACTAAAAATTGTCCTAGGCCAGTGAACTGTATTTTCTCCATTGATTCCCCTTTCTCCTAATAATTAAATAATTTTAATTACTTAATTATTGTCTAATGTCATAAGTCTTCTATTAATTAAATAATTTTAGTTATTTAATTAATTCATTTCTATCCTTTTATTTCTTTTTTTGATTAATTAAATAAATTTTATTTATTTATTTATTTATCACTTTTTGCTATAATTAAATAGTTATTTTAATTATTTAATGATTCATTAGCCTCTTCTATCATTAAATTAAATAAATTTTATTTATTTAATTGTCTACTAATTTATGATTTTCCTCCCACTTTTGAATTAAATTATTATTTAATAAAAAAGTCAACCTGTCACATGTCCTCTGTAATTAAATAATGCTTTTATTATTTAATTATTGATTTCCCTCTCAAATTAAATAATTTTTTAATTATTTGAATCTCTCCTATGACTTCTTTTTTTGTGCCAACCTCATTATCTGTGTCAATCTTATCTCTTGAAAAATCTCATTTAATTTTAACCTTTGATTGAATTATTTTATAATTCAATCTTAGCCATTCATTTCTTATCATTGCCCTAATTTTTCCCTAACCTTATTTCATACTACAACTTTCATTCTTGGCCATTGATTGACATATCTTATTGACATTAAATCTCAACCCTTCATTGAAGCATGATATCAATCAGGATAATTTGAACGTCTACATTTTGCCCCTCTTTGAAGCAATGTACTTGTGCATTGGTTGAAAGAATAATCTTGCCGATATCAATTTTTTTTTCTTTTTCGGATGCCCTATTGATGCCCTAGTGAGAAGAATTACGTTGGTATACTGCCCCCTCGAGAGATCGGATGGAAATTTGGATTTTTGGGGATTTCTCAAAAAAAGAGGACAAGTTGCCTGATGGTTCCAGAAAGGCTCCAGGATGCTGAAAATATGCCAAAACATGAAAAAAATGATTTGAAATGAGCTTTGATTGGGAAAAATGATGTCGGGGGCACCAAAGCCTAGTTTTACAGCTAAATTAGGGCAAAAAACCCTAATTTGCATGCATAAATAGCCTTGTAGGGGTCACTTTCCATTCATTTTTGCATTCACACCTTGAGAATTCCATTATTTTGAGCTCTGACCCTCCTGTATAATGGCACAAAGAGTGCTTCCCCAACACATTTTCGAGCGAGTCTGGATGTACTAGAGACCTCTAGGCATAGGACCAACAGTATGTGATCCTAACCCGACCTTGTCATTTGATTTTTAAGTGCATTTATTACATTTTGAAAGGTCAAAGTGTCCAACGTCGCTATATGGCGATGCTAAAAGTGCAAAGTCGGTGACGCTGAGGCTCAAATAGCACCACTATTGTGAATTACGATGCACGTCACAATTTGGCTTTAGGGTTTCAAACTACAAATGGTGATGCCGCATTCCAGTTTAGGTGTAGGGTTTCTAGGTCAAAGTGGCCCGTGAGTGTAAATAGCAACGCCACAACTTGGTTTGTATTTTGAAAGGGTCTAATATCACTATTTGGAGTTTTCAAATGGTGACGCCTTTGCAAATAGTGACACATTCGTTGTTTTTGTGTCAAAAACTCCAAACAAGGTCAGATTTTATTTTACAATTTTTGACACTGTGGCTTCATGAGTGCAGGAGGACAGAGAGCCTGAGTTTTCACACGAGCATCGACCCTCAGTGTTGAGCAGATCGAGTATTTTGCACAAGTTACGACAGGAGCACTTAGGGGAGATCGTCCTCTGGTACGTCGCTTATACGCCCACCGTCAAGACCCACCTAGTGATGATGACAGTGTTGGCTGAGAGGTGGCATAATGAGACCTCATCCTTTCACCTTCCCACTAGAAAGACTACTATTACATTGGGGGATGTTTGGTGCATTTTGCGGCTGCCAATTCATGACGAATGAGTTATTTATGACACAGATGGTAGTGGTGAGACATGCTTTTAGGTCCTAGAGGTCGAGGAGCTCACACTTTTTGAGGGTCAACTTGATTTGGATTACTACAAAGGTTGGGTGTCAATTTTTAGGCTGATCGTTGTTGTGATTATATGCAGGCTAGTGGCTCCAAATCGGCGAGGTCGATACTTCAGCTTGGGATGGGGCCTGGCCTGGGAGAGGATGTTGCACAGGAGGACCTTCTTTGCTTGGGGACCAGTGATGTTGGCCTCATTATACCATGATTTGCATGATTTTTCCTACTACGACAGCCGAGTGATTGGCACCAACGTGACATTATTACATATCTGGGCCTGGGAGCACATTATTGTTCTTCGACTGATGGTCACTATGGTCGATGTAGAGCCTGATGATCCGACAGTTTAGAGGTATAGGGGTGGAATTACCTTGAGACACACAGGACGACTAGGTCTAAATCATTGGCACAGAGTTATAGATGAGATGACTATATTTACCTGGATGCCCTAGTTACATATGCCTACCTGGTACAATGACACGTAGCAGTTTTTCTATGCCTAACAGGATCAATTGATGTAGGGGTACGAGCACACTATGATAGAGCGCTACCTGCCCAATAAGGTAGCCCGACAGTTCAAAGATGTTCAAGACTGGCCTAATGATCAGTATGTGACCATCTTTGCCCAAACATCTAGAGAGACTACATGGGGATGAACGATCTCAACGTTCGATGCAGTTGATAGCTTTAGGAAATTACTGGGTAGGCCATGGGCCTATGCGTAGGGGTAGGTAGATTCAGGAACTACACGTGCCTATGATGATTGGTTTAAACCCCCATTGCAGCTTACAGTTCTAGGGGTAGCACTTCCATGGAGATCTTGAGGTAGGACAACCAGGAGGGCATAGGCAAGATAGGTTCCTGGAGCACCTGGAGGAGGTGGGCCACCTCCCCACTAGCCAGATCAACAGAGGGGCTAGAGGGACTGGTAGAGGGATGCCCCGAGAGATCAACAAAGAGACCAACAGCCCCCACAACCACCTCAACCACTATAGCTAGACCCACAGGATTCCTAGATACAACAGTTATAGAGGTAGATTCAGGGGCTATAGGCACAACTACAAACTATTACAATAGAGAGGGACCAGGCTAGATAGTAGGTCTAGGCCGTCACCATAGAGAGATTAGAAGCACTAGCAGAGGCAAGCGATAGAGTTGCATCTGGCCAAGGAGGTCGGCCAGAGGAAACAACTAGAGAGCATGGATGCTTTGTCCCAGGGGAGGAAAATACTTGCGCGGATGTACCACGATGCCAGTCGAGAGGCCGAGTATTATAGATTTAATTATCGAAAGGCTGTACCTTTGGCTACTTGGGTGCCAGATTATTCCCAGCAGACAAGGATGAGACAGGTAGAGGACTAGCTAGAGAGGCATCTAGGTGAGGGGAGCAGACATCAGGGCTAGCTACCACACATAGTTTTTGATCAGCAACATCCAATTCTTTTTGAGATCCACAGGCTCCATTTTTGATAGCCCTGTGGGCATTGTATCTTGACTGATATACATACACATGACTCTGATTTGTACCATGACAGTGATACTTTTTTTTGATATGATATGATCGATTTATTATGCGATGTGTCTACTTTATTTATGCTTTATGGATGGATGTATTTGATATCCTTTATGCGACGTGATTCTATATGATATGATGCGATGCATGATTATGTAGATGTTCATGGATGTTATGGATGCATTTCTTTTTTGTATTATTTCTATGCACTTTTATGATAATGATGTGTGGAGTATGGATGCAAATGTTTATGATATGCAAATGATTTTTAATATGCTTAGACTAACAGATCTATCTTATGCCCCTAATGGATGATGTGATGCGTTATGATTATGAGATGTATGGGATGTTATTATATTCTTTTTTTTCTTTTTCAATATATTTTCTATGATGATGCATGTATGGATGTTATGATGATGCCTATATGATTATGCAATGGATGCAAATGTATGATTTATGAGATGCTTAGAATAACCATTCTATATTATGATGCAAATGATGGAAATGCAATGCATGTGAAAAGATCAATGTTTCCTATTATATATGATATGAATGATATACAACATACTGATGGTCTATGGATGCAGGATGGATGCATTGGTGATGTTTTGATTAACTATCATGATACCATGTTAGTGTGGAGAGAAGAAAGAAGAAATGAGATGATGACAAGAGGATCCAACAAGTCCATGATATACAATACTTTATTAGAAATAACGATGATGGGATGATGTATTGCTTATCAGGATTTGGGTTTTTTAGAAGGGTTTACTTACCTTATGTTTGATAACACACATAGGAATGATGCATCAAGGTATAAATAAACAGGATGGCGTTGTGTCTAGTGTGATGGACTTTGAATCGACAATCATATAGGAGTATTTATGTTCACACTTGGCATATGAAACCTTATATAAAATGTAGTTTAGATATTCCAAAAATCTCAGACCAAAACATAGAAAGTCAAGCCTTCCTATGTGGTCAACAAGACACCTAAAACACCCTCCCTATAGACCAAACAAAGTAAGCATGACCAAAGTTATATTACAAGAATATCTAACAAGCACAATAGAAAAAAGATAATGATCGCTGCCCCATTCCTTTATCTCTAAATCCCTTTGTTTGGACATCATTGAGAGGTCATTGGAATGAGTGCAATAAAATAAGTTAAAAGACAAAGATCAAGTAAATAAACAAGCTAATGTTCTTCATACCTCTAGCCAAGACTAGAATACGGTGATGCTTGATGTTGATGTCCATCGTAGGAAGGATGCATCCTAAGACATGATGTTATCAGATGATTGTGAGATTGACTGGATGATGGGCTATTAATACCAAGAGTTAACCAACTTGTTTACCTACTGACCTAGACTTGAGACTTTGATGTTTGAGTTTCCACTTGTAACCTACTAGACTTGTTTCTGATTGTCGCACCAAAGGTTGAGGGTGACGATGATTTATTATGAGTGGAAGTTTATTGCGGGTGAAAGTGAGATGGGACGAATGGATTTTTTTATTTTTTTTCTTCAGATATTTGGATGTTTTTGGTGTTTTGAAATGTTTTGAGGTTATTTTTGGTATTTTTTGAGATGTTTTACAAATGCTTTGATTTTCAAAATTTCCAATATTTTGGTGTTTTATGAGATTTTGACTAGGAACCTAACCTAAAGACCTATCTTAGGGGCCTTGGGGGCTGATCAAAGATTAGCCTTGCCTATGTTATACATGTAGAGACCATGTAGTTCGACTGACACAAACTTGTTTATTGATGAGATGAATATGTTTTTCATTTTTTAAAAATTTTGACCTATTTTTTGGATTTTTGACATGTTTTGAATGTTTTTGGATTTTTTAATTTTTTGAATGTTTTTGGATTTTCTGATTTTATAAATGTTTTTGGATTTTCTAGTTTTAAGGAAGATTTCAAGAATATACATGAATCCAATCCAATGTAGGTATAAGAACATGCCCCTAGCGTGATGCAATATACTACTCTGATATAGGTAGGACAAACTGACCTTGGGAATGGGCCAATTAGTACTAGGAGAGATCATGATACGAACACAAGATCAAACTATGATGTAGACGTGAATGAGTGATGGATGGAGATATGGAAGTGTGATGGATTTCTGATGTAGAACGAGCCATAGAGATCATGGTGGATGGAAAGTGCTTATTTACATAGGGTGCTTGTTTGCCAAGTTTTCACCAAGGTACTTGCACAAAGCGCCACCAAAGTGGTTTTCACTAGAGGATGATTTTTTTTCTTTACTGTTTTCAATCCTTTTTTTTATATTTTTTTATTTTTGGACTTACACCTTGGAAATTTTAGGCATAATTTTTTTTTGAGATGGGAGCTATTCATAGGCTCTTGTAGAGGTTCACCTTTTGGTGTTGATAATTAATATTCTCCTGATTTGTAGCTCACTATGATGATGAAGGGTCCCAACTAATTGGGTTCAAACTTTCCCTTGTTGTCTGGATTTGGTACATTTTTTTGATTGTCCTTCAATATAAGCTCTCCGACTTGAAAGGTCTAACTACTGATCTTCTTGTTATAACTTTTCTTGAGATGATTTTGGTAGACCTAGAAATGGTTTAAGGCATCCATGTGCTACTCATCTTGTAGTTTCAGCTCGTTCAACTGTGACACTCGATATTCTTCATCTGTGATGAGATTTTGCAATGATATTCTTAAGGATGGGAGCTCAATCTTAATGGGAAGGATGTCAACTCAATCTCAATGGGAAGGATGGCTTCCAATCTGTAGACCAGGGAGAAAGGGGTTGCACCTGTTGGTGTGCGGATACTTGTTCAGTAGGCCCATAAGGCGGGATTCAGCTGTAGGTGCCAGTCACGATTATCATCATTGACTGTTTTCTTTAGGATTTTTGAGATGGTCTTATTGGTAGCTTTTGCTTGACCGTTACCTTGGGTGTAATATGGAGTGGAAAAGTGATGTTGGATATTGAAATTTTGGCATAGGTCTCGAACATCCTAGTTTTTGAAAGGTGTCCCATTATCTGAGATAATGGCTTGAGGGACACTATAGTGGCAAATTAGGTAGTTCAGGATGAATTTGGAAATCTACTTTCCTATGATATAGGTCATGGGAATGGCTTCTACCCACTTCGTGAAGTACTCCGTGGGGGTGATGATGAACTTATGTCCATTGGATGAGGTGGGTGTGATTTTTTCGATGAGATCGAGCCCCCATTGTGAAAAGGGCCAAGGTGTAATGATTGGGTGGAGCTCCTAAGATGGTGCATGGATGAGATCCCCATGCTGTTGACACTACAAAAATCTTCAAACATAGTCGTGAGCTTCTTTTTCCATCGTAGACCAATAGTACCCAGTCCTTAGCAGTTTCTTTGCCAAGGTCATACCACTCAAATGTGACCCAAAAATTCCATTATGTACCTCGGTAAAGCAGTCAAAGCTTCCTCAACATTTAGGTATCGTAAAAGGGTTCCTTCAATGCTCCTATGGTATAGGATGTCTCCTAGGATAACAAAGTGGGATGACTTCTTGACAAATGTTATTTTAAGGTTTTTGGTTATATCAACCAGGAGGACTCCTATTCTCAAGTAGGTGTATATATCATGATACTAGGGATCATCAAGACCAACGATTTCACACACAAATTCAGACTCTGGTACCTCGAATGCTGGTATGAGAAGTTGCTCTATAAGGATTTCTTGCTTAGGGACGTTGCGTGGGATATCCAATAGTGATCCGATTGTTGCCATAACATCTATTGCTCTGTTATTTCTCTTGGTATTTTCTCAAATGTGATGTCAATGAAGAATTATTTGACGATTTCCACCACTTTCTTGTATGGGGTCAACTTTTCATCCTTCATTTGGTATTCATCATTTACATAGTTGATGATTAGCTATGAATCTCCACAGACTTTGAGTGCCATGATCTGCTACTGTACTGCAATTCTGAGCCCTATGACAAGAGCCTCATATTCTGCAATGTTATTTGTGCAAGGAAAAGACAACTTATATGATTTGAGTATGCAATCCCCTTGTGGTGTAATGAAGAATATTCCCACTTCTAACCCATGCTATGTGTAGGATCCATCAAAATACATTTTCCAGTGATCTGCTACACTTATGTTAAAGATGGAATCATCGAGGAACTCAGATACAAGTGGGTTCTCTAAATATATCGGTGCTTTTGCTAGCTGGTTTGCAATTATTTGTCCTTTAATGGCCTTTCATTCTACATACTCAATGTCATGTTCTATCAGGATCATAACCCATTTATATGTTCGCCCTGTGAGCGTTGCTTTAGAAAGCAGATACTTGAGAGGGTTTATCTTGGTAATGAGTTTTATCTGATGTGCTAACATATAGTGTCTGAATTTCTGTGTGGTGAACACGATTGCTAAGCAAGCCTTCTAAATGGATGTGTAATTCAGCTCGTGTCCCACCATGTTTCTACTGATGTAGTGAATAGCTCTCTCCTTCCTATTTTAATCATGTTGTGCTAAGAGAGTGCTAAGGCCTGCTGCTATTGCTAATATATATAGGATAGAGGGATTACTTGGAATTGGTGGCATGAGAATTGGTGGTGTGAACAAGTACTCCTTGATCTTATTGAAAGCCTGATCACATTTCTCATCCCATTTATATGTTACCCCCTTGTGGAGTAGATGAGAATATGGGATAGCCTTATTTGCTAACTATGCTATAAACTGACAGATGCATTGGAGTCTTCCCTGCAAACCCCTTAATTTCTTCAATGTCCTTGGTGCATCCATCTCGAGGATTGCTTTGATTTTGGTGGGGTCTATCTCGATTTGTCTCATAGATGCAATGTATCCTAGTAAATTTCCTGATTGTACCCCGAAGACACTTTTTTGGATTGAGCCTGACCTTGTATTCTTCTAGCCATTCAAAGATGGAGCTTAGTGCTGCTATGTGATCCTGACACTTCTTGGATTTAGCCAATATGTCATCCACATAGTCTTGCACAATTTTGTGAATCATATAATGGAATATTAGTGTCATAGCTCTTTGATAGGTAGCTCCTACATTCTTCTACCCGAATGGCATCATGTTCCAACAGTATGTCCCTCATGGACAAGTGAAAGCCATATTGTGCTGGTCATCTTTAGCTATCATGAACTAATTGTACACTGAGAATTTTTCCATTGGTGATAGCATTTCATGTCCTACCATCATATCCACAATCATATCTATGTTTGGGAGAGGGAAATCATCTTTGGGACATACTTTGTTCAAATCTATGAAGTCTATGCAGATGTGGATGCCCCCAGCGGGCATTGAAATAGGTAAGAGATTTGAAACCCACTCTGGATAATCAATTGGCCGTATGAAACTAGCATCTAGGAGCTTCTGTAATTCCATCTTGACCAATAATACTATTTGTGGATGCATGTTTCTTAGTTTTGTCTTACTGGTTTTGCTTCTTGATAGACAGCTAGATGGTGAAACACAACTTCTAGAACAAGACCAGGCATGTCGGTGTAGATACGTGCAAAATTTACCTTTCTTTCTCTTAGAAATATAGCTAGGAGTTCCTATTCTTCTATTAAAAGTGATTTTTCATAGAAGGTGATATGTGGTGTTTCTTCTATTCTCGGGTTGATTGGATTGCACTTCTCTGCTAAGATTGCTGACTTCTCCTAATGAATAGCACTAAGGGGGAGATTGAATCCCTCATCCTATGGCACCTCTGAGAGGTTTTCACCATTGGATGCATCCTTTTTTTTCACTATTTTCGGGTCAGAGAGTGCCATAGTGTGGTTTTCAATCAAAGACATAAATATTATTCTTAAATTTTCACTTTTATGACTGAGGGATTCAATCGTTTCCCCATAGTAGGCATGTGTGTCTAGCACAATGTCAAACCTGACCTTGTGATCTCCACATGGTAGAGTATCTTTCAATCCCATGAATTCTGAGAGAGCCTCATCATTTTCAAATGTGTCCAAAATTGGTGGTCCCCGTTGGTTGTAAGCGATGAGTTGGGGATAGACTAAGTTTAGCTCATGGGTTTGGTTGTTTGAATCAAAAGATAGGGTACTAATCATGAGAAGGGAGGAATCCTTGAATAGCAAGGGTAGGTCAGTTATGGGATCCTCATCACACACATCGGTTATGTCAAAGTTATAGTTTTCTAAGGGAAAAATTGTGGATATCGACAACTAAGGGGGAGCTTTGACTTTTCTAATCGGGGAACTTTTGCCAAGTATGGTTATTTTCAGACGAGTACATCCAACTCCAAGATTTATTATACACTTCTTAGGAATGATAGGTACTAGAAAACCATTTTCATTGTACCCAAGTTTTTTTTTTTTATAGCCCATACCAAGCATCATTTGTAGTCCTTTGCTATTATCATCCATGGGAAGATCAGGCACAAGCCTTTCATCTTGGTATAACAGACTTGATATGTCTTTTTCATCTACCACTTCCTGACTTAGGTCCCCCCAACATCTGAATCTGGATGGGTCTACTTGAAAGGTTTGGGCTGATGTTTAATCGGTTGGGGCTGCCCACGAGACCTAGGAGATTGAGGTAACTCTCCTATTATGAAGGAACTCTTCTTTATTTTGTAATCCCCACACCCATTGTCTTGGATAATGACTTTGATATTAGAGATTTTAGGAATGGCAGGTGTCTTTGTCTCAGAAGTGGAGGTTAAGGTAGATGGGTGTACATATGGAGTTGTAGGGCCTTCATCATTCTTTGGGACTTGAGGTATTTTGTAGTACTTGGCTTCCAAGTTTTTGCAATAATAAAATGGATCAAGATCACCATGGACTATGACCTCTTGATTTTGATAGGGAAACTTGACACATTGATGGAAGGTGGATACAATTGCTTGCATCCCATGGATCCATGAATGCCCCAGTAGGATATTATAAGGTAAATCAAGATCAAGGACCTAACACATGGTTTCCATGATGGCTAGCCCTACTCTTATAAGGAGTTGAATAGTGCCTTAAGACACTCTTTCTTGATAATCATATGCCCTGATTATAATACCTTTACCTTTTTCAATGACGTCCTCGAAGAATCCCATATTTTTTATTAGCTTGAGAGAACATATATTTAGACCTGCACCCCCATCCACCAAGACCCTTTTGAATTTATTTTTATGGACTAGGAATTCAAGATGGAGTGCACGATTATGAGATGGTTGAGTTGGGAAGTCTTGATCAGAAAATATTAAGAGATGTGGTGTGGTGATGTGTCTGACCATAGCTCAGAACTAGTCTGCATCAAGATCTGTGTGGATAGTAGATGAAGCCAATGCTTCCTCTAGGATCCTCCTATGTGCCGGTGAAATCTTCAGTAACTCCATGATGGAGATCTGAGCAGGGGTTCTTTTTAGCTAGTCCAAGACACTATAACCATTGGGAACAGATTTTGTATTAGAGGTTGTTGGGGATGGTACATAAATGGTAACCTTTCCACCACATGTGGTAACTCCACAATTGGCTTTGGCTCTCTTGATGTAACAATAGTGACCCTTTCATCTAAGGACACAACAACATGTTCATAAACATAGTTTACATTTCCATACTTTTTCTTTCCATGGTTGTTCCCTTTGTTGTGATCTAGCATCAAACATGTATATCTTAAGGTCTTGATTTCCTACAGGTTGTTTAATGTTTATGGTTCTATCATTGATAAGGTCTTCGATCAAGTTTTTCAGTATCATGCAACTGACCGTAGTGTGTCCCTTGATTTTATGAAAATTGCAATGGTCATTTTCGTTATACCAGGGTGGTTTTACTTGGGGCTCTTGCTAATTTTCATAAATGGGAATTTTAATGAGATTCTCTTGTACCAATTTTTTCATGACATATTCGATTGACTCCCCAAGGGGTGTGTATTTTTGTTTAGGGGAATACTTGTTCCATGGGGGTGGTCCCGCTTGATTATTCAAATTATTAACCGCTTGATTGTTGGGTTGTTGTGATACTATGTTGGCTTGTGTGTTGTTTTGATTATTTCCTTGTAGTTGTTGATATGATTGTGTGTTTTTCTTTGGGGCACTGATTAGGACCTTGGTGTCAACCACACCATCATTAGTGACATTTTTTTTCTTTGCCTATGTGCGAGGTTTTTCATTGTAACTAGTTGATGGGTGGTTGTGTTGATATTCTTGATATGTGGGTGTCCCCCCTTATGTAATAAGGGCTCTTTCGATGTTGAGGACCTTGGGGATCAAATGGTCATATGTGGCGATGCATTGCATCTTTAGATGGAAGGACAAGGTTTTTTTGAGATTGGAAATGATAGTGCAGATTTTTTGTTCTTCTGGCATGGTCCATTTTCTCCTGTTGGCCTTAGATCACCATCATTGTAAGAAGGATGCAGATGTTTCCCACTTAGCTTGTTTGAGAGCAGATAGTTCCTCTAGACTCACATCCATGCCTATATTGCGTAGTTTTGTATGAATGCGTCCAAAATTTCTTGGAACTTTTTGATTCTAGGAAGAAGGTGAGAGAACCATTCCATTGCTGGCCCAACCAAAATTTTAGGGAATAGTCGTATTAGACATTTTCATCTTGAGCTTGTTGTGCGACTTGTGCAACCTAGGAAAACTATGTAGCTTGTGAGGCTTGGGAAACTTGTTGTAATAAAGCTTGGGCTTGGGAAACCTGTTGTGCTTATTGTTTGGCTTGTTGTGCCTGTGCTTGTTGAGTAGCTTGTTGTGCAACTTGTGTGGCTTGTTGAGCTTGAAACTGCTGAAGTGCTTTTTGGTAGGCTTGTTGAGTTGCTTGCAATGTGATGTTATATTGGTTTGCCATGTTTGGTCTTGGTGGTGGTGGTGGAATATTTAGAATGGCATGAGATGTTGTGATGAGAGTTTTTTGAGGTGGTTGTTGAGGTGTTATTGGGTTAATGATAGGAGGTTGCATGGTAGATGGTGTGATTGATATTCTAGGTCCTTGGGAGACCATGTTTTGAGGTATTTGGGGTGTTGTAGATGATGTGGCGATTGATTGTGTTGTTTGGATTGGTCCCACCTGGTGTTGTGATATCGGTGGCATGATCATAGGATTTGGTATGTTAGTTTGATTCACGATTGGAGGATTATTTTGATTTTGTTGATTGAGGATCAGTAAAGGGGATTTTCCTAAATCAAGGATTGATATGGATGTTAGTGGTAGAGGGGGAAATGGTGGGAAGATGGGTGGTGTATTCCCTTGAGAAAGTGATGATGAGGGATCAAAGATTCCCCCTTGTACAAATACTCCCCCTTGTCCTTGTGAAGTCATGGGTAGAGAGTCTTGTGTGTTAAGGGAATATGTCAATGTTGTAGAGAAGGTAGATGGATTGTTGGTGTCATGAAAGACAAGTGAAACATATGGGTTTTTTGGATCTTGAGGGACAAATTGACCCAATATGGTGTTTGCATCCAAGTCTTGGTTTTTTACAAGGGGATGTGTTTGAAGAGCATGAAGCAATGAACTCCCCTTGATAACTATGAGTTGACTTGGAGCATGAGAGGAAATTGGTTGTGGGATAGGTTGAATGATGCTTTGGAAGGAAGGTGTGAATGAGACTGATAGCATAATCCCAAGAGGTTTCTCCACAATAGTGCTTACATCATAATCAAAAGGGAATTTAGCCCCTTCTTTCGCTAGTTCTAAGATGTATTGTGAAGGATTAAGCCTCATCATTGTGTTGACGATTTTGTGATTTTTGGAGTTTTAGACCATTTCTATGATTTCATCTTGAGTCATCCCTAGGACATTTTCGGTGATATCCTCCACTTGGCAACCTACCTTTTGAAGATCTTATGGAAGTTGAGGAAGGTTGAGTGGGGGATTTCTAGATCTAATGGGGTTGAATTCGGGTGTAGTTTGACTCAAGTCACTTGAAGTGGATGTATCTTTGTTTGTTTCCATATTATTCTTGTGTTGAGATCTAGTTTGGACCATAAAATAAGGATCAATTTTCAAGAATGTGGGAGGTGAACCTCTAACTCCTTAGATTGATCTAAAATTTAGGTACAAAAAAGAAAGTTTAAGATGTTAAGGATCAAAGGATGGTGATGAGATAATGAAAGATGGGTGCTTGTGAATGATGAACTCTTAAGAACCTTGAAGGAGATACTAGAATTTTAGGACTTTTGGATTTTTTATTTTGATTTGGTTTGGGTTTGATTTAGATTGGATTTGATAATGAACTCATAAAATCCAAGGGGCTGGATGTTTCCTTGGAATAAACTTGTTCACAAGATGATAATTTAACTAAGTGTATGAAGAAGGATGCATCTACACACACTTATTCAAACAAGATGATTTTATTTGATTTTCCAAAAGTCTAGTATGAAGGATTTTTTCAAGATTTCTAAGAGTTTTTTGTGAGATGGGTATTGATTGATGTTTGAGGATGGATGAAAGTGTTTGATTTGATCCTAAGTGAACTTAGAGAGAATTTTGTTTACAAGACCTAGGTATTGAAGAACATGGTATACTTCCAATAACTTGTTTAGCTCTACAAAGTGAGATACTCAAAACATTGAAAAATACTTGGATTTTGACAATAATAGAATGAGTACAAGTTTGGGTTATCCTTTGATGCACATTTGTAAAAGTTATAGAGCAATATTTCTCTAACTGCGTAAAGCATAAACTGACATTTCTTGAGATTCCTTGGACTAGGACGTTTGTTTCGATTGATGGAATTTGGTTTTGGAACTTTGATCTTGCAGGAAATAATTTGAGAAAATGCATGTGAGGTTCAATTTGTCTTTTATCTTTGCTTAATGAGTCCTTTTTATCACAAACACTTTCTTGCTTAGCTTTTGAACTAAATGTCTATGTCTCAATTCCTTTTCATCCCACAAAGTCCATTATATGGAAATAAAGAGAATCAAGGAAATAGTTCCCTAATGTTGACTTTAGAGAGAAGATTGAGATATAAACCCAAATACTTAGAAGCCTCCAAGGATGAAATCCCAAGGGACAAGCAGTAGTACTTGGATTCCTTCAAAGGTATTTGCTTCTAATAAAGGGTTTGAAATTTGATGACCATTGTTGAATGTTTGTTTTCAAGATTTTGGATCCAAACAATGTGTTTAACTGACTCAAAATTGCACAATCTTAGGATGGAAGAGAAAATATTTGTTGAATTCCCACTTGGATAAATCTAGCTGCACTTATTTAGAGCGGATGAATAGAAGCTCAACCATAATGGCTCCCCTCCATGACACTCAATTCTATTGGTTAGCCAAGCTTCAATTCTCATGAATCTCCCATGATGAACTTTTCATCTCTACAAAGAATCACAAGTATGTGGGACGGCTTCAGAGGTCCAACCTCCTGATGCCAACAAATATTGGGATTTTGGATTCTAAACAAAGGTTCATAGTAAGGGCATGCAAATTAGGGGGTGCAATGATAAACTCCTTGTGAGAGATCTACCAACCCTTAGAATAAGGGCTTTACACATCATAAAGATACTGGGGGAGAGTTATCATGCACCACTTCCCATTGTTTACGATTTTCATCGCAACCACAAATTTATATAGCGGTTTGGAAGAGCTTGGCTAATGCTCATTACCACTTGGGTTGTTCCCTTGGGGTGAGTACTTTTTCCCACCAAGATAGGCCCTCTAAAGGTAAACAAAAGCGAGTAAGTACATTCGTAGTTCGATCAATCTTTGTTTGCATGAACAAAGAGATAACACATGCAATATACTTAGCTCACACTAGCAAGATTTGTTCAATTTTTTAAGAGCCCAAATTGAAATGTGGAGGAAATATTTTAGACAACCTAATATCACCAAAATACTTTTGATTCTCAAGATTTTCGTGAAGCGTGAGAGAAGTGCATACGCCTTTTAAATGATATTAGTTAGTAAAAAAGATTACAAAACAATAAAGAGACATGTTCATTTTAGACTTCAAAAATAGTAATGGGTTCTTTTTATAGCACCAAGATGAAATGTTTGGAGTTGTTTTGTTCACTTCTCAAAACCAAAAACCAAATCTAGTAAGTTCCTAATGTTCTTTTAACCCTTTGATTGTTCTTTTTAAAACCCAAACAAAATTTATTTGAGCCCTAAAAATTGAAGATAACAAGAACTTAAAGATGGGATTTTAAATTTTCCCAAAGTGTTTAAAAAAAATTGTTACAATCATGAGACAGTGACATAGGAAGCCTTCTCCTTGTTTCCTCCTTTCCTTCTTAATCACCTTCACCTACAAAAGCTGGTCAATCTACAAAAAATAGAGCCACAAACAGGTTACAAATTCAAGGTGATAAAAAACAAGCACATGTTAAAATAAACTTGAAAGTTAACCTTTTACCCAACTCCAGCGTCACAATCCATGAAGGCGTTGCTATTTGGAGAAATCAACGTCGCTCTGGTGAAGTCAGTGTCACTCTATGAAAAAATAGGGACTGTGATTGCATCAATATATTGCATAGTGTCGCCCTTTGGAGTTTGTCAGATCCAACCCTCAAGAGAATTAATGCAACGTCATGTTTTGGTGTAGAGAAAATGTCGCTATATAGTGACGATGGAATAATAGCGTCATTGTTTGTCTTTCTCAGTGTCATTTCCTGAAAGCACAAAAAATTGAAAAAACAACAGAATTTGACAAAAATACATGTTAATTTTCAAATATTCGCCCTCCTTCTATCGCCAAAATGTGAATTCTTGGTCTAGACCTACTCTAACATGATCATACAATCAAACATTAGTCATTAAACAAGTCTATAACAAAAATTCCCCATGAAATTCATTCAAACACAATGAAAAAGAAACAAAGCAAAGTTAATCAAATGAAAACTAATAAATCTTATTCAAATGCTCAAACCAACATCCCATGGGGGAATTAGTGCTTCTTTGATGTGGAAAGAAGCCCTTTCCCAATTCCTTGATGAACTTGATGATTATTGTGTGCTCCTTGATGAAATTTTTCAATAACCTAGCTATGGATGGTGAAATCTATGAAAACTTGGATGAAAATGGTGGATGAACTTGCTCAAATCTATAGATAGTAACCTTGCATGAAGTTGTGGATCCCAAATCAATAGAGAAGTCCTCTATTTATAGGAAAGAAGGATGGAAAAATGAGAAATAGGAAGAATGTGGGATTAAACTTGAACCAATGGAATTGTGCCACTTGTCAACATGCTATTGAAAAGAGGTGGAGCACATTTTGAACAATGCACACAAGTTAATGCATATAGGTGGAGTTTGAAATTCAAAAGATGGCTTGTGGAGGAAGAGTTGTAAGATGAGTTAATGCCAAGTTGGCTCAAGAAAAAGGACATGTAAGAGCCATAAATGCCATGTTGGAGGACAAAGTCGTTTGGGAGGGAGATTTCAAATTGATGGAATATTCCAAAGAGGTGCCATATTTGAATGAACATAGAGAAATTAATAAATCAAATAAATTGATTTATATGTGCAAGTTGCAAAAGCTATAGGATTTGATGATTAGACGTATGAGTTAATTAGGATTTAATTAACTTAGGTGGAATTAGTTGATATGACATTTGATTTAGATTTTTGGATTTATTTAAATCAAATGAGAGGGTATTTGAGAGATTAGTAATTTAACTAAATAAATTTGATCTATTAAATTAAATGAAGAACATTATATTTAATCAAATAAAGTTGATTTATTTAATCAAGAGAGGTGACTTTAGGATTTAATTAAATAAAATGATGTATTTGATCAAAGAGGAACATTAGGATTTAATTAAATAAAATGATTTATTTAATTAAAAGAGGAATTATGATTTAATCAAATAAAGTTGATTTATTTAATTAAAAGAGGAATCTAGAAGAATTAATTAAATAAGGATTATTCAATTAATTGGTAAGTAAAGAAGTGATTCAGGAAGAATTGATGTTAGTGAACTATGATTGAGTGCACGATATCAATCAGGATAATTTGAACGTCTATAGATGGTCATAAATATAAAGTTTCCTGATACAATGTCAAAATATGCTCTAACTTGAGCTACCATGCTCTCCAGAAGGTGATCGTTGTCATGACCCTGAGGACCTGTGCTTTGAGGATGGCCTATCATATGGCCTTGACTGTGTCAGTCTAGACAAACCTCCACTACTCTGTGACCTACTATGGGACCATTTGCTATGAGACCTACCACTTCTCAAGGCCTTTGATGCACTCGGTGCTCTCCACTCAGGTGGTACCTAGGCCTCATACAAATCCCTATAGTACTACTCTCTCCTACTAGACTGGGCAATCTCTCTGGCCCTATCTATTGTCATCTCACTACAAGTAGCGATGAAGTTTATGATCCTCTAGTCTTCCTACTATCTCCCAATCACCACTACATCCTTCTCTATTCATAATGCCCCCACCTCTGCCTCTCATACTTGAATCCTAGCTGTGGCTTGATTCAATCATGCTTGTAAATCGGCTATCCTCTGATCAACTGTGTCATCTCCCCCTCCAAGTGGCACCTCCTCTAGTCTCACCTCCACATCCACACCCATGAAAATCCTCTCTTGGAGGATCCACTCAGCCTCTCCCATCACCTCCTCCTCCTGGTGCATAGGTGACTTATCAAAACAATTTTCAAATTTTTTGGAATTTTTTGAAAAATTATAATTTGTTTTGAGGGGGCATAGGTCTGCCTTGCTTACATCAGGGCATGTTTTGACTAATTTTCTTTGACACAAGATGATAAATTGCATTGTATCAAAAAGGGGAAAAATGTAGACACTAAAAATTGTCCTAGGCTTGCGAACTGTATTTTCTCCATCGATTCCCCTTTCTCCTGATAATTAAATAATTTTAATTACTTAATTATTGTCTAATGTCATAAGTCTTCTATTAATTAAATAATTTTAATTATTTAATTAATTCATTTCTATCCTTTATTTCTTCTTTTGATTAATTAAATAAATTTTATTTATTTAATTATTTATCACTTTTTGCTATAATTAAATAGTTATTTTAATTATTTAATTATTCATTAGCCTCTTCTGTCATTAAATTTAATAAATTTTATTTATTTAATTGTCTACTAATTTGTGATTTTACTCCCACTTTTGAATTAAAATATTATTTAATAAAAAAGTCAACCTGTCACATGTCCTCTATAAT
>VDFB02368673.1:330548-380704 GCA_007258455.2 Sequoia sempervirens | reverse complement strand
ACATCATTGAGAGGTCATTGGAATGTGTGCAATAAAATAAGTTAAAAGACAAAGATCAAGTAAATAAACAAGCTAATGCTCTTCATACCTCTAGCCAAGACTAGAATACGGTGATGCTTGATGTTGATGTCCATCATAGGAAGGATGCATCCTAAGACATGATGTTATCAGATGATTGTGAGATTGACTGGATGATGGGCTATTAATACCAAGAGTTAACCAACTTGTTTACCTACTAACCTAGACTTGAGACTTTGATGTTTGAGTTTCCACTTGTAACCTACTAGACTTGTTTCTGATTGTCGCACCAAAGGTTGAGGGTGACGATGATTTATTATGAGTGGATGTTTATTGCAGGTGAAAGCGAGATGGGACAAATGGATTTTTTAATTTATTTTTTCAGATATTTGGATGTTTTTGGTGTTTTGAAATGTTTTGAGGTTGTTTTTGGTATTTTTTGAGATGTTTTACAAATGCTTTGATTTTCAAATTTTCCAATATTTTGGTGTTTTATGAGATTTTGACTAGGAACCTAACCTAAAGACCTATCTTAGGGGCCTTGGGGGCTGATCAAAGATTAGCCTTTCTTATGTTATACATGCAAAGAACACGTAGTTCGACTGACACAAACTTGTTTATTGATGAGATATGAACAAATGGATTGCCATTTTATTATGACAAACTCCTAAAGGATTGACCTAAGTGTCTCAGGGGCACATCCATGATGGCCTTTCTTACGTTCAAAGCTCAAAAACCCATAGTTTGACAAGATGAATATGTTTTTTATTTTTTAAAAATTTTGACCTATTTTTTGGATTTTTGACATGTTTTGAATGTTTTTGGATTTTTTAATTTTTTGAATGTTTTTGGATTTTTTGATTTTATAAATGTTTTTTGATTTTCTAGTTTTAAGAAAGATTTCAAGAATATACATGAATCCAATCCAACGTAGGTATAAGAACATGCCCCTAGCATGATGCAATATACTACTCTGATATAGGTAGGACAAACTAACCTTGGGAATGGGCAGAGTAGTACTAGGAGAGATCATGATACAAACACAAGATCAAACTATGATGCAAACGCGAATGAGTGATGGATGGAGATATGGAAGCGTGATGGATTTCTGATGTAGAACAAGCCATAGAGATCATGGTGGATGGAAAGTGCTTGTTTACATAGGGTGCTTGTTTGCCAAGTTTTCACCAAGGTACTTGCACAAAGCGCCACCAAAGTGGTTTTCACTAGAGGATGATTTTTTTTCTTTACTGTTTTCAATCCTTTTTTTTATTTTTTTGGATTTTTGGACTTACACCTTTGAAATTTTAGGCATAATTTTTTTTTGAGATGGGAGCTATTCATAGGCTCTTGTAGAGGTTCACCTTTTGGTGTGGATAACTAATATTCTCCTAATTTGTAGCTCACTATGATGATGAAGGGTCCCAACTAATTGGGTTCAAACTTTCCCTTGCTGTCTAGATTTGGTACATTTTTTTGATTGTCCTTCAATACAAGCTCTCTGATTTGAAAGGTCTAACTGCTGATCTTCTTGTTATAACTTTTCGTGAGACAATTTTGGTAGTCCTAGAAATGGTTTAAGGCATCCATGTGCTGCTCATCTAGTAGTTTCAGCTCGTTCAACTGTGACACTCGATATTCTTCATTTGTGATGAGATTTTGCAATGATATTCTTAAGGATGGGAGCTCAATCTCAATGGGAAGGATGTCAACTCAATCTCAATGGGAAGGATGGATTCCAATCTGTAGACTAGGGAGAAAGGGGTTGCACCTATTGGTGTGCAGATACTTGTTCAGCAGGCCCATAAGGCGGGATTCAACTTTAGGTGCCAGTCACGATTAGCATCATTGACTGTTTTCTTTAGGATTTTTGAGATGGTCTTATTGGTAGCTTCTGCTTGACCGTTACCTTGGGTGTAATATGGAGTGGAAAAGTGATGTTGGCTATTGAAATTTTGGCATAGGTCTCGAACATCCTAGTTTTTGAAAGGTGTCCCATTATCTGAAATAATGGCTTGAGGGACACTGTAGTGTCAAATTAGGTAGTTCAGGATGAATTTGGAAATCTACTTTCCTATGATATAGGTCATGGGAATGGCTTCTACCCACTTCGTGAAGTACTCCGTGGGGGTGATGATGAACTTATGTCCACTGGATGAGGTGGGTGTGATTTTTTCGATGAGATCGAGCCCCCATTGTGAAAAGGGCCAAGGTGTAATGATTGGGTGGAGCTCCTAAGATGGTGCATGGATGAGATCCCCATGCTGTTGAAACTACAAAAATCTTCAGACATAGTCGTGAGCTTCTTTTTCCATCATAGACCAATAGTACCCAGTCCTTAGCAGTTTCTTTTCCAAGGTCATACCACTCGAATGTGACCCAAAAATTCCATTATGTACCTCGGTAAAGTAGTCAAAGCTTCCTCAACATTTAGGCATCGTAAATGGGTTCCTTCAATGCTCCTACGGTATAGGATGTCTCCTAGGATAACAAAGCGGGATGACTTCTTGACAAATGTTCTTTTAAGGTTTTGGGTTATATCAACCGGGAGTACTCCTATTCTCAAGTAGGTGTATATATCATGATACTAGGGATCATCAGGACCAACGATTTCACACACAAATTCATACTCTGGTACCTCGAATGCTGGTATGAGAAGTTGCTCTATAAGGAATTCTTGCTTAGGGACGTTGCGTGGGATATCCAATAATGATCTGATTGTTTCCATAACATCTATTGCTTTGTTATTTTCTCTTGGTATTTTCTCAAATGTGATGTCAATGAAGAATTATTTGAGGATTTCCACCACTTTCTTGTATGGGGTCAACTTTTCATCCTTCATTTGGTATTCATCATTTACATAGTTGATGATTAGCTACGAATCTCCACAGACTTTGAGTGCCATGATCTGCCACTGTACTGCAATTCTAAGCCCTATGACAAGAGCCTCATATTTTGCAATGTTATTTGTGCAAGGAAAAGACAACTTATATGATTTGAGTATGCAATCCCCTTGTGGTGTAATGAAGAATATTCCCACTCCTAACCCATGCTATGTGTAGGATCCATCAAAATACATTTTCCAATGATCTGCTACACTTATGTTAAAGATGGAATCATCAAGGAACTTAGATACAATTGGGTTCTCTAAATATATCGGTGCTTTTGCTAGCTGATCTGCAATTACTTGTCCTTTAATGGCCTTTCGTTCTACATACTCAATGTCGTGTTCTATTAGGATCATAACCCATTTAGATGTTCGCCCTGTGAGTGTTGCTTTAGAAAGCAGATACTTGAGAGGGTTTATCTTGGTAATGAGTTTTATCTGATGTGCTAGCATATAGTGTCTAAATTTCTGTGTGGTGAACACGATTGCTAAGCAAGCCTTCTAAATGGATGTGTAATTCAGCTTGTGTCCCACCATGTTTCTATTGATGTAGTGAATAGCTCTCTCCTTCCTATTTTAATCATGTTGTGCTAAGAGAGTGCTAAGGGCTGCTGCTATTGCTAATATATATAGGATCAAGGGCTTACCTGGAATTGGTGGCATGAGAATTGGTGGTGTGAACAAGTACTCCTTGATCTTATTGAAAGCCTGATCACATTTCTCATCCCATTTATATGTTACCCCCTTGTGGAGTAGATGAGAATATGGGATAGCCTTATTTGCTAACTGTGCTATAAACTGACAGATGCATTGGAGTCTTCCCTGCAAACCCCTTAATTGCTTCAATGTCCTTGGTGCATCCATCTCGAGGATTGCTTTGATTTTGGTGGGGTCTATCTCGATTTGTCTCATAGATGCAATGTATCCTAGTAACTTGCCTAATTGTACCCCAAAGACACACTTTTTTGGATTGAGCCTGACCTTGTATTCTTCTAGCCATTCAAAGATGGAGCTTAGTGCTGCTATGTGATCCTGACACTTCTTGGATTTAGCTAATATGTCATCCACATAGTCTTGCACAATTTTGTGAATCATATAATGGAATATTAGTGTCATAGCTCTTTGATAGGTAGCTCCTGCATTCTTCTACCCGAATGGCATCATGTTCCAACAGTATGTCCCTCATGGACAAGTGAAAGCCATATTGTGTTGGTCATCTTTAGCTATCATGATTTGATTGTACACTGAGAATTCATCCATTGGTGATAGCATTTCATGTCCTACCATCATATCCACAATCATATCTATGTTTGGGAGAGGGAAATCATCTTTGGGACATGCTTTGTTCAAATCTATGAAGTCTATGCAGATGTGGATGCCCCCAACGGGCATTGAAATAGGTACAAGATTTGAAACCCACTCTGGATAATCAATTGGCTGTATGAAACTAGCATCTAGGAGCTTTTGTAATTCCATCTTGACCAATAATGCTATTTGTGGATGCATGTTTCTTAGTTTTGTCTTACTGGTTTTGCTTCTTGATAGACAACTAGATGGTGAACCACAACTTCTAGATCAACACCAGGCATGTCGATGTAGATACGTGCAAAATTTACCTTTCTTTCTCTTAGAAATACAACTAGGATTTCCTATTCTTCTATTAAAAGTGATTTTTCATAAAAGGTGATATGTGGTGTTTCTTCTATTCTCGGCTTGACTGGATTGCACTTCTCTGCTAAGATTGCTGACTTCTCCTAATGAATAGCACTAAGGGGGAGATTGAATCCCTCATCCTCTAGCACCTATGAGAGGTTTTCACCATTGGATGCATCCTTTTTTTTCACTATTTTCGGGTTAGAGAGTGCCATAGTGTGGTTTTCACTCAAAGATGTAAATATTATTCTTAAATTTTCACTTTTATGACTGAGGGATTCAATCGTTTCCCCATAGTAGGCATGTGTGTCTAGCATAATGTCGAACCTAACCTTGTGATCTCCACATGGTAGAGTATCTTGCAATCCCATGAATTCTGAGAGAGCCTCATCATTTTCAAATGTGTCCAAAATTGGTGGTCCCTGTTGGTTGTAAGCGATGAGTTGGGGATAGACTAAGTTTAGCTCACGGGTTTGGTTGTTTGAATCAAAAGATAGGGTACTAATCATGAGAAGGGAGGAATCCTTGAATAGCAAGGGTAGGTCAGTTATGGGATCCTCATCACACACATCGGTTATGTCAAAGTTATAGTTTTCTAAGGGAAAACCTGTGGATATTGACAACTAAGGGGGAGCTTTTACTTTTCTAACCGGGGAACTTTTTCCAAGTATGGTTATTTTCAGACGAGTACATCCAAGGCCAAGATTTATTATACACTTCTTAGGAATGATAGGTACTAGAAAACCATTTTCATTCTACCCAAGTTTTTTTTAATTTTTATAGCCCATACCAAGCATCATTTGTAGTCCTTTGCTATTATCATCCATGGGAAGATCAGGCACAAGCCTTTCATCTTGGTATAACAGACTTGATATGTCTTTTTCATCTACCACTTCCTGACTTAGGTCCCCCCAACATTTGAATCTAGATGGGTCTACTTGAAAGGTTTGGGCTGATGTTTAATCGGTTGGGGCTGCCCACAAGACCTAGGAGATTGAGGTAACTCTCCTATTATGAAGGAACTCTTCTTTATTTTGTAATCCCCACACCCATTGTCTTGGATAATGACTTTGATATCAGAGATTTTAGGAATGGCAGGTGTCTTTGTCTCAGAAGTGGAGGCTAAGGTAGATGTGTGTACATATGGAGTTGTAGGGCCTTCATCATTCTTTGGGACTTGAGGTATTTTGTAGTACTTGGCTTCCAGGTTTTTGCAATAATAAAATGGCTCAAGATCACCATGGACTGTGACCTCTTGATTTTGATAGGGAAACTTGACACATTGATGGAAGGTGGATACGATTGCTTGCATCCCATGGATCCATGAATGCCCCAGTAGGATATTATAAGGTAAATCAAGATCAAGGACCTGACACATGGTTTCCATGATGGCTAGCCCTACTCTTATAGGGAGTTGAATAGTGCCTTAAGACACTCTTTCTTGATCATCATATGCCCTGATTATAATACCTTTACCTTTTTCAATGACGTCCTCAAAGAATCCCATATTTTTTATTAGCTTGAGAGAATATATATTTAGACCTGCACCCCCATCCACCAATACCCTTTTGAATTTATTTTTATGGACTAGGAATTCAAGATGGGGTGCACGGTTATGAGATGGTTGAGTTGGGAAGTCTTGATCAAAAAATATTAGGAGATGTGGTGTGGTGATGTGTCTGACCATAGCTCAGAACTAGTCTGCATCAAGATCTATGTGGATAGTAGATGAAGCCAATGCTTCCTCTAGGATCCTCCTATGTGCGGGTGAAATCTTTAGTAACTCCATGATGGAGATCTGAGCAGTGGTTATTTTTAGCTAGTCCAAGACACTATAACCATTGGGAACAAATTTTATATTAGAGGTTGTTGGGGATGGTACATAAATGGTAACCTTTCCACCACGTGTGGTAACTCCACAATTGGCTTTGGCTCTCTTGATGTTAACAATAGTGACCCTTTCATCTAAGGACACAACAACATGTTCATAAACATGGTTTACATTTCCATACTTTTTCTTTCCATGGTTGTTCCCTTTGTTGTGATCTGGCATCAAATTCATGTATATCTTAAGGTCTCGATTTCCTATAGGTTGTTCAATGTTTATGGTTCTATCATCGATAAGGTCTTCGATCAAGTTTTTTAGTATCATGCAACTGATTGTAGTGTGTCTCTTGATTTTATGAAAATTGCAACGGTGATTTTCGTTATACCAGGGTGGTTTTACTTGGGGCTCTTGATAATTTTCATAAATGGGAATTTTAATGAGATTCTCTTGTACCAATTTTTTCATGACATATTCGATTGACTCCCCAAGGGGTGTGTATTTTTGTTTAGGGGAATACTTGTTCCATGGGGGTGGTCCCGCTTGATTATTCAAATTATTAACTGCTTGATTGTTGGGTTGTTGTGATACTGTGTTGGCTTGTGTGTTGTTTTGATTGTTTCCTTGTAGTTGTTGATATGATTGTGTGTTTTTATTTGGGGCACTGATTAGGACCTTGGTGTCAACCACACCATCATTAGTGATATTTTTTTTCTTTGCCTATGTGCGAGGTTTTTCATTGTAACTAGTTGATGGGTGGTTTTGTTGATATTCTTGATATGTGTGTGTCCCCCCTTATGTAATAAGGGCTCTTTCAATGTTGAGGACCTTGGGGATCAAATGGTCATATGTGGTGATGCATTGCATCTTTAGATGGAAGGAAAAGGTTTTTTTGAGATTGGAAATGATAGTGCAAATTTGTTGTTCTTCTCGCATGGTCCATTTGCTCCCGTTGGCCTTAGATCACCATCATTGTAAGAAGGATGCAGGTGTTTCCCACTTAGCTTGTTTGAGAGCAGATAGTTCCTCTAGACTCACATCCATGCCTATATTGAATGCGTAGTTTTGTATGAATGCGTCCACAATTTCTTGGAACTTTTTGATTCTAGGAGGAAGGCGAGAGAACCATTCCATTGCTGGCCCAACCAAACTTTTAGGGAATAGTCGTATTAGTTATTTTCATCATATACAACTTCCATACAATGTACCTAGAATTCCCTGATGTGATCTTCAGGACTACCCATCCCATGATATTTGCCAAATTTAGGGATTTCAAATCCTTTTGGGAATGATACCATTGCAATGCTTCTGTTGAATGGATAAGGGCACAAATTGCTTGGAATTTTCATTGTTTTCCTAGATTGGAGGTCTAACACTTGTTGCAAGAGCAATTTGATATGTGCAATCACATCATTTTGTTGAACAGGTGGTGGGATGAATGTGTTTTGAGGTGGTTTGATCATTTGAGTGGAAGGTGGGGTGTTTTGCATATTTATGGGATGTTGTTGCAAGCTTTGCTGTGCGATCAATTCTTGTTGGTATGCCTGCAATTGCTATTGTGCCAAAAATGCTTGTTGTTGGTCTTGTTGTTGGGATAGTTGTTGAGCTGCTTCTTGTTGCGCTTGGTACTGTTGCAAAGCTTACTGCTGAGCTGCTTGTTGTGTTTGTGCTTGTGCTTGTTGGGCTTGATATTGGGCTTGTGCCAATCTTGAGCTTGTTGTGTGGCTTGTTGTGCCTATGCTTGTTGAGTAGCTTGTTGTGCAACTTGTGTGGCTTGTTGAGCTTGAAACTGCTGAAGTGCTTTTTGGTAGGCTTGTTGAGTTGCTTGCAGTGTGATGTTATATTGGTTTGCCATGTTTGGTCTTGGTGGTGGTGGTGGACGATTTAGAATGGCATGAGATGTTGTGATGAGATTTTTTGAGGTGGTTGTTGAGGTGTTATTGGGTTAATGATAGGAGGTTGCATGGTAGATGGTGTGATTGATATTCTAGGTCCTTGGGAGACCATGTTTTGAGGTATTTGGGGTGTTCTAGATGATGTGGTGATTGATTGTGTTGTTTGGATTGGTCCTACCTAGTGTTGTGATATCGGTGGCATGATAATAGGATTTGGTATGTTAGTTTGATTCGCGATTGGAGGATTATTTTGATTTTGTTGATTAAGGATTGGTAAAGGGGATTTTCCTAAATCAAGGATTGATATGGATGTTAGTGGTAGAAGGGGAAATGGTGGGAAGATGGGTGGTGTATTCCCTTGAGAAAGTGATGATGAGGGATCAAAGATTCCCCCTTGTACAAATAATCCCCCTTGTCCTTGTGAAGTCATGGGGAGAGAGTCTTGTGTGTTAAGGGAATATGTCAGTGTTGTAGAGAAGGCAGATGGATTGTTGGTGTCATGAAAGACAAGCGAAACATATGGGTTTTTTGGATCTTGAGGGACAAATTGACCCAATATGGTGTTTGCATCCAAGTCTTGGTTTTTTACAAGGGGATGTGTTTGAAGAGCATGAAGCAATGAACTCCCCTTGGTAACTATGGGTTGACTTGGAGCATGAGAGGAAATTGGTTGTGGGATAGGTTGAATGATGCTTTGGAAGGAAGGTGTGAATGAGACTGATAGCATAATACCAAGAGGTTTCTCCACAATAGTGCTTACATCATAATCAAAAGGGAATTTAGCCCCTTCTTTCACTAGTTCTAAGATGTATTGTGAAGGATTAAGCCTCATCATTGTGTTGACGATTTTGTGATTTTTGGAGTTTTAGACCATTTCTATGATTTCATCTTGAGTCATCCCTAGGGCATTTTCAGTGATATCCTCCACTTGGCAACCTACCTCTTGAAGATCTTATGGAAGTTGAGGAAGGTTGAGTGGGGGATTTCTAGATCTAATGGGGTTGATTTCGGGTGTAGTTTGACTCAAGTCACTTGAAGTGGATGTTTCTTTGTTTGTTTCCATATTATTCTTGTGTTGAGATCTAGTTTGGACCATAAAATAAGGATCAATTTTCAAGAATGTGGGAGGTGAAACTCTAACTCCTTAGATTGATCTAAACTTTAGGTACCAAAAAGAAAGTTTAAGATGTTAAGGATGAAAGGATGGTGATGAGATAATGAAAGATGGGTGATTGTGAATGATGAACTCTTAAGAACCTTGAAGGAGATACTAGAATTTTAGGACTTTTGGATTTTTTTATTTTGATTTGGTTTGGGTTTGATTTAGATTGGATTTGATAATGAACTCATAAACTCCAAGGGGTTGGATGTTTCCTTGGAATAAACTTGTTCACAAGATGATAATTTAACTAAGTGTATGAAGAAGGATGCATCTACACACACTTATTCAAACAAGATGATTTTTATTTGATTTTCCAAAAGTCTAGTATGAAGGATTTTTTCAAGATTTCTAAGAGTTTTTTGTGAGATGGGTTTTGATTGATGTTTGAGGATGGATGAAAGTGTTTTATTTGATCCTAAGTGAACTTAGAGAGAATTTTTTTTACAAGACCTAGGTATTGAAGAACATGGTATACTTCCAAGAACTTGTTTAGCTCTACAAAGTGAGATACTCAAAACATTGAAAAAGACTTGGATTTTGACAATAATAGAATGAGTACAAGTTTGGGTTATCCTTTGATGCACGTTTGTAAAAGTTATAGAGAAATATTTATCTAACTGCGTAAAGCATAAACTGACATTTCTTGAGATTCCTTGGACTAGGACGTTTGTTTCGATTGATGGAATTTGGTTTTGGAACTTTGATCTTGCGGGAAATAATTTGAGAAAATGCATGTGAGGTTCAATTTGTCTTTTATCTTTGCTTAATGAGTCCTTTTTATCACAAACACTTTCTTGCTTAGCTTTTGAACTAAATGTCTATGTCTCAATTCCTTTTCATCCCACAAAGTCCATTATATGGAAATAAAGAGAATCAAGGAAATAGTTCCCTAATGTTGACTTTAGAGAGAAAATTGAGATATAAACCCAAATACTTAGAAGCCTCCAAGGATGAAATCCCAAGGGACAAGTAGTAGTACTTGGATTCCTTCAAAGGTATTTGCTTCTAATAAAGGGTTTGAAATTTGATGACCATTGTTGAATATTTGTTTTCAAGATTTTGGATCCAAACAATGTGTTTAATTGACTCAAAATTGCACAATATTAGGATGGAAGAGAAAATATTTGTTGAATTCCCACTTGGATAAATCCAGCTGCACTTATTTAGAGCGGATGAATAGAAGCTCGACCATAATGGCTCCCCTCCACGGCACTCAATTCTATTGGTTAGCCAAGCTTCAATTCTCATGAATCTCCCATGATGAACTTTTCATCTCTACAAAGAATCACAAGTATGTGGGACGGCTTCAAAGGTCCAACCTCTTGATGCCAACAAATATTAGGATTTTGGATTCTAAACAAAGGTTCAAAGTAAGGGCATGCAGTTTAGGGGGTCCAATGATAAAATCCTTGTGAGAGATCTACCAACCCTTAGAATAAGGGCTTTACACATCATAAAGATACTGGGGGAGAGTTATCATGCACCACTTCCCATTGTTTATGATTTTCATCGCAACCACAAATTTATATAGCGGTTTGGAAGAGCTTGGCTAATGCTCATTATCGCTTGGGTTATTCCCTTGGGGTGAGTACTTTTTCCCACCAAGATAGGCCTTCTAAAGGTAAACAAAAGTGAGTAAGTACATTCGTAGTTTGATCAATCTTTGTTTGCATGAACAAAGAGATAACACATGCAATATACTTAGCTCACACTAGCAAGATTTGTTCAAATTTTTAAGAGCCCGAATTGAAATGTGGAGGAAATATTTTAGACAACCTAATATCACCAAAATAATTTTGATTCTCAAGATTGTCATGAAGCGTGAGAGAAGTGCATACGCCTTTTAAATGATATTAGTTAGTAAAAAAGATTACAAAACAATAAAGAGACATGTTCATTTTAGACTTCAAAAACAGTAATGGGTTCTTTTTATAGCACCAAGATGAAATGTTTGGAGTTGTTTTGTTCACTTCTCAAAACCAAAAACCAAATCTAGTAAGTTCCTAATGTTCTTTTAACCCTTTGATTGTTCTTTTTAAAACCCAAACAAAATTTATTTGAGTCCTAAAAATTGAAGATAACAAGAACTTAAAGATGGGATTATAAATTTTCCAAAAGTGTTTAAAAAAACTTGTTACAATCATGAGACAATGACATAGGAAGCCTTCTCCTTGTTTCCTCCTTTCCTTCTTAATCACCTTCACCTACAAAAGCTGGTCAATCTACAAAAAATAGAGCCACAAATAGGTTACAAATTCAAGGTGATAAAAAAGAAGCACATGTTAAAATAAACTTGAAAGTTAACCTTTTACCCAACTCCAACATCACAATCCACGAAGGCGTTGCTATTTGGAGAAATCAATGTCGCTTTGGTGAAGTCAGTGTCACTCTATGGAAAAATAGGGATTGTGATTGCATCGATATATTGCATAGTGTCGCCCTTTGGAGTTTGTCAGATCCAGCCCTCAAGAGAATTAATGCAACGTCATGTTTTGGTGTAGAGAAAATGTCGCTATATAGTGGCGCTGGACTAATAGCGTCATTGTTTGTCTTTCTCAGCGTCATTTCCTGAAAGCACAAAAAATTGAAAAAACAACAGAATTTGACAAAAATATGTGTTAATTTTCAAATATTCGCCCTCCTTCTATCGCCAAAATGTGAATTCTTGGTCTAGACCTACTCTAACATGATCATACAATCAAACATTAGTCATTAAACAAGTCTATAACAAAAAATCCCCATGAAATTCATTCAAACACAATGAAAAAGAAACAAAGCAAAGTTAATCAAATGAAAACAAATAAATCTTATTCAAATGCTCAAACCAACATCCCATGAGGGAATTAGTGCTTCTTTGATGTGGAAAGAAGCCCTTTCCCAATTCCTTGATGAAATTGATGATTATTGTGTGCTCCTTGATGAAATTTGTCAATAACCTAGCTATGGATGGTGAAATCTATGAAAACTTGGATGAAAATGGTGGATGAACTTGCTCAAATCTATAGATAGTAACCTTGCATGAAGTTGTGGATCCCAAATCAATAGAGAAGTCCTCTATTTATAGGAAAGAAGGATGGAGAAATGAGAAATAGGAAGAATGTGGGATTAAACTTGAACCAATGGAATTGTGCCACTTGTCAACATGCTATTGAAGAGAGGTGGAGCACATTTTGAACAATGCACACAAGTTAATGCATATAGGTGGAGTTTGAAATTCAAAAGATGGCTTGTGGAGGAAGAGTTGTAAGATGAGTTAATGCCAAGTTGGCTCAAGAAAAAGGACATGTAAGAGCCATAAATGCCATGTTGGAGGACAAAGTCGTTTGGGAGGGAGATTTCAAATTGATGGAATATTCCAAAGAGGTGCCATATTTGAATGAACATAGAGAAATTAATAAATCAAATAAATTGATTTATATGTGCAAGTTGCAAAAGCTATAGGATTTGATGATTAGACGTATGAGTTAATTAGGATTTAATTAACTTAGGTGGAATTAGTTGATATGACATTTGATTTAGATTTTTGGATTTATTTAAATCAAATGAGAGGGTATTTGAGAGATTAGTAATTTAACTAAATAAATTTGATCTATTAAATTAAATGAAGAACATTATATTTAATCAAATAAAGTTGATTTATTTAATCAAGAGAGGTGACTTTAGGATTTAATTAAATAAAATGATGTATTTGATCAAAGAGGAACATTAGGATTTAATTAAATAAAATGATTTATTTAATTAAAAGAGGAATTATGATTTAATCAAATAAAGTTGATTTATTTAATTAAAAGAGGAATCTAGAAGAATTAATTAAATAAGGATTATTCAATTAATTGGTAAGTAAAGAAGTGATTCAGGAAGAATTGATGTTAGTGAACTATGATTGAGTGCACGATATCAATCAGGATAATTTGAACGTCTATAGATGGTCATAAATATAAAGTTTCCTGATACAATGTCAAAATATGCTCTAACTTGAGCTACCATGCTCTCCAGAAGGTGATCGTTGTCATGACCCTGAGGACCTGTGCTTTGAGGATGGCCTATCATATGGCCTTGACTGTGTCAGTCTAGACAAACCTCCACTACTCTGTGACCTACTATGGGACCATTTGCTATGAGACCTACCACTTCTCAAGGCCTTTGATGCACTCGGTGCTCTCCACTCAGGTGGTACCTAGGCCTCATACAAATCCCTATAGTACTACTCTCTCCTACTAGACTGGGCAATCTCTCTGGCCCTATCTATTGTCATCTCACTACAAGTAGCGATGAAGTTTATGATCCTCTAGTCTTCCTACTATCTCCCAATCACCACTACATCCTTCTCTATTCATAATGCCCCCACCTCTGCCTCTCATACTTGAATCCTAGCTGTGGCTTGATTCAATCATGCTTGTAAATCGGCTATCCTCTGATCAACTGTGTCATCTCCCCCTCCAAGTGGCACCTCCTCTAGTCTCACCTCCACATCCACACCCATGAAAATCCTCTCTTGGAGGATCCACTCAGCCTCTCCCATCACCTCCTCCTCCTGGTGCATAGGTGACTTATCAAAACAATTTTCAAATTTTTTGGAATTTTTTGAAAAATTATAATTTGTTTTGAGGGGGCATAGGTCTGCCTTGCTTACATCAGGGCATGTTTTGACTAATTTTCTTTGACACAAGATGATAAATTGCATTGTATCAAAAAGGGGAAAAATGTAGACACTAAAAATTGTCCTAGGCTTGCGAACTGTATTTTCTCCATCGATTCCCCTTTCTCCTGATAATTAAATAATTTTAATTACTTAATTATTGTCTAATGTCATAAGTCTTCTATTAATTAAATAATTTTAATTATTTAATTAATTCATTTCTATCCTTTATTTCTTCTTTTGATTAATTAAATAAATTTTATTTATTTAATTATTTATCACTTTTTGCTATAATTAAATAGTTATTTTAATTATTTAATTATTCATTAGCCTCTTCTGTCATTAAATTTAATAAATTTTATTTATTTAATTGTCTACTAATTTGTGATTTTACTCCCACTTTTGAATTAAAATATTATTTAATAAAAAAGTCAACCTGTCACATGTCCTCTATAATTAAATAATGCTTTTATTATTTAATTATTGATTTCCCTCTCAAATTAAATAATTTTGTAATTATTTGAATCTCTCCTACAACTTTTTTTGTGCCAGCCTCATTATCTGTGTCAATCTTATCTCTTGAAAAATCTCATTTAATTTTAACCCTTGATTGAATTATTTTATAATTCAATCTTAGCCATTCATTTCTTATCATTGCCCTAATTTTTCCCTAACCCTATTTCATACTACAACTTTCATTCTTGGCCGTTGATTGACATATCTTATTAACATTAAATCTCAAGCAATTTTTTTTTCTATAAAAGACACCTATCCTTGTCATTAAAAAAAAAAGCTAGTTCATGCACAAGTACATGTTGTTAGTAAGACAATTACTATCTTCAATATTTTGCTATTATAGACATTAGGCTAACTATATTGCATACTCAAATTTGAGGGCATCAAGTACATTCAAGAAAAATGGAGAAGGGAAATGGAGGTCAAACAACCATGGTATAGGTAATATTTACTTTGTGTTTATGTTTCTTATGTTGGATTGTGCTCTATTGTTGATTTAGGGCTTTATATGTTTGGTTTTGATGCTATTTTACCTTAACTTGAATTTTACCCTAGATTATAGATATTGCAGGGGCTCACTACCAGGACACATTGTTCTTATAAGGCTCATAGCCAAAAATAGATACAAAACATAAATGGATTTATATCCAAAATGTGAATTGATACAAATTGCACCTTCATTGTGTTGAATTTAGTTCCTTTGAAGCTTTGAATATAAAGTACTGCTCTGCTTAACAACTGCTCAACAATTCTGCCCTTATTCTGATCTCACACATTTAAATTCACATGTTTGCAAAACATCATATCTTTCACACATCTCATTACATGCCATGTCATCCTACAATTCAAAAATTTCCTACATATATACCCTATTACATCTGCATACATCAATTAGGTCGAAATAGTTAGATGTAGCCCTATTTTAATTCAAAGGCACCTTGTCGGCTTCATACTTGATCCAAATACTTCTTCGCATTCAAATCAACTGTGCAACACTTAGTTTAGGTTGGTATGGACATAAGATAGATCCACTTAGCATCCACAATACACATTTAATATTCTCAGCACATATCAAGTATTAGGTTGGCCAAGAATCAGACCTAATCACAAAATAAACCAACTGATCACACACCAATAATCCATCTAATCACCTAATCACTTGCCATTTGGAATATGTAGAGTAATGAAATCTATAAACCATCTCCTAAAATTTTAAAGATTGATTCCAAACACCAGAGGAATGCGGACCGGATTACTCATACCCATTTACACTATGTAAAGCCAAAAACTAGATGTGAAACTTTTGTTACTTGTAACTTTCAACCTATTTATCCAAAATTTATGAAATATTGAGCATAGGTGCATTTATTAGTCTTGAATAGCATACTATAACCTCATAAGCCAATCTTATTACACAAAAAATTAAAGACCAAATTACCATATTAAGATGTCTTCATTTATGTTGTGATCATGTTGAACATCATCTATCTGCACTTATTCTTCTACATTTTGTTCTTGAGCATTGATTTCAACATTCACTTCTTCTTCTATCACTAGAAGCAATCCTAGATTTTGTATAATCTCCTATGCTTTATCATTGATTTCCTTCCAGATTCTCTCAAGGTCATCTTTGTCTTTACCCATAAGGGTAGTAACCCTTTGTTTGGTCCTCAACTCCTTGCTAAACATAGTAGCCAATGTGGCTCTGTCATCCTCAAATAATGGAGTTCCCACTCTCTCTAAATCCTCTTTCTTAAGCCTATCATGCTCTTTTATTGCCTCTTGTCTCCTTTCCAACAAAATTTTCCACAAATTTTCAGGAACATGTTTCTTGATGTTTCACATATCAAGTTCAAGTACAACAATATACTTGACTATAGCTTCAATGATAGTAGCCTTGTCTATCTCATTTACATCCTTATACACGACGGCAATCTCTCCTGACATATCATTTTGCAAAATTCTATTAAATAATGCCTCCAACTTTATGGGGGAATGATCCCTTACCAGTTCCTTTTTCTTTTGTTCTTTACCTTTTCCTTCTACTAGAGTCTTCTTTGTTTTTGCAATTTTTTTCATCTCTGGAGAAGCCTTCTTGGCTTCCTTCTTCTCTTCCCTTATATGTATCTTGAATGCTTCTTTTTCTTTTTCAACCTTCTCTTCATTTTCAGTGTCAATTCTTCTTCTTTTGAAACTAGCTTCACCTTGTGAAGCATCACTCCTTCTACAAACTAGTGGGGGTACATCTTCTTCCAATTCTTCCACAATATTAATGTCAATACCCTTCTCTTTTGTTTCTTTTTTATTCACTCTTCTCTTGGATGGGGAAACAGGTGGTGCAATAGTGGCAATCTTCTTCCTCTATACCCTTGTAGCTTGTATTTCTCCCTTATCGGATAACTAGTAGTTACCTTCATTTTCTCTCTAGTATAAGGTAAATCTCTGAAGGGATTTTGGATAGAAGGATGAGTGGTATCAATCCTAATATATCTCCTTGAACTCCTAGATGCTTCCTCAACCCTCATATCTTCTCCATCTCTTTGTCTTCCACATTACACTCTTTCCTTTGAAATTCCCAATTCTCGTGCATATACATCAACCATAGCATCAATATTCTTCTTGATCTACAATTTCTTCTATTCCATGTGAAAATCCATGGAATTTTCCTCATAATTCCCATATCTAGGTTTTGTGGTGTCTTTGGGGCTCTTCAACAAGATTTCAACATAACCATTAAGATCTACTTCTATCACCTCATAACCTAGTACAACAACCCAAATAGTTCTTGGTTCCACTGCCTCCATAATGCATTGGTCTTTAGATACAAGAAATATGATATCATTTTTGTATCTCTCCACAATTATCCTTGTAATTCTCTCTCTCTCATGCATTCTCTTCTAGAATATTGCAAAGAAAGAAATAAGGATATCATCTTGTGCTTTGAAATCTCCAAGATTCCTCATGTGATTTGCAATTTGATGTACAGCAGACCTTCCTCTTATCTAGTTTACACTTCCAATTATGGGAAGCTACTTCAAGAAATAAAAGATTCAACACATAACCAAAGTGCCATACTTAAAAACATATTTATTTTCCTTAGTTTTCTTCAAATTATCCATTATTTTTTTCCTAAGCAACTCACACAGGTCATAATCTACTCCATTTTCTACCATCTCATATGCCACATTGATTGTGGAGACAAATATAGAATTGTCTCTATTTGTATAATAGATTTTGTAACCAATCATCATAGCTACATATCTCACAATTGTATTTTTGATTGGATTTACTGCAAGAGCTCTCTTATTATATGTTGCACCTGTTTTCTCCATAACCACTTCATTTTTAATGGGCTTCAAAATAGGGACAGGTCTGGTGGAGCATAGACTAGTGACTTCTCTTATTACTTCCTTAGTGATCATATTAGGTACATTGGTCCAAACAAAACGATCATGAATTTTTCTCAAATCCATTTTTATCCACTTGATATCATAAAAGAAATTAGGGAACCATTGTCATATGTCTAGTTTCTTCTCAACTAGTTTTTTGTATTCTTGATTTTAGGTGAAGTTATCTCTCGTTAACTCATTTTCCCATATATCACTTAACTTAGTGGGATAATTCTCTTCCATTTTTCCATGAATGTATGCCCTAATATCTTCAGTCAGTAGAACCGCATATGGAATATGTGAGAATGCGCCTAACAGGTCATCATCTATGGATTTCGCAGGATACCTCTTGAATTTTGGTTGTGGTTTTTCTATAGCCTCTATGAACCTTGGTGTAGCCATTAAAAATAGATTTAAACTATTTCCAAGTAAAGTTCTTTGAAATTTAGGGTAAATAGATTCCTAAAATACCTTTTCCATGCTTGTTGAATTAGGGTTTGATGCTCTAAATCTCAAATTGCCTTATACACTTTGAATTCTATCTCCACTGCTCTACTCCTTCTCAAATGATTTTGTGAAATAATTTTTACTTAGTGAATTTAATTTTAACCTTTTTATTTGACCTAATTCTACATTGAATGCTTCAACACATAAAGCTAACAACACTTATCTATATGCACAATCAACTTTCAAAGCTCTACAAACTTCCACATCATCACATTTTCTTCTGCAATCTTCACCAATAGATCAAGCATATTGATCTACATCACATATCTTCATGCTCAAACCTCAACACCTCTTTTTTGACAAGGGACAAAAGATATCCATTAAAGCTCCCCCTAAGCCATAGCTCTTGGCTTAGTTTCCAGAGGAAACATCTACATCGTAGGATGGTGCAAATTCTCCCTTTTCTTTTGTCTCTTATTTCTTTCTCCAAATCTTTTCCATTTCCTTCTTTACTTCAACTGGATCAACTTTTTTAATTGGTTCATTCCTTTTTACTGAATTATCCTTCCTTGTATTTTTGTTTCTCCAAAACTTAAAAATATGTCCAGGTCTATTGCAATTGTGACATGTGATATTCTTCTAAATAGTATTCCTTCCATTCCCTCTAGATTTGCACTGATTAGCTTCATTTCCAAATGCATAACATGTTTAACAGTAACCATTGAAGGATTGAATCATTCTACCATTGTTATATGCATTCATCATTTGACTTCTACATTCACAATTGCATGATGTCCAAATATTTTGGATGTAAAATATTGACCAACAAAGGATGGGATATTCTGACTCATTTTGCTTCTACATTCCATTGCTTTATGTCCAAATTTATTACAAAATTAACAAAATCCATTCAAATATGGGCACCTTTGAGCATTTGGTTGTCTAACTAGATGTCTTCTAGCTTTATTTCTTTGATTCCAGATCTTTCCATTATTTTTCTTGTCATCAGTCTTCTTTGGTTCATTCATCTTCTCTTCTAAATTAGGTGTCTAATATGCTTTTGATCTTTCACCTTTTTCAAATTCTAAGCTAGCTTTGCTTTTAGAGATATTCTATCTTTCAATCATCTCATCAAGATTTGTAGCACTCATTTTGAATTTATCTTCATTACTTCTTGCTTTCTCTAGATTTGATCTCAGATTTACCACTTCTTGTTCAAGTCTTATGCATTCATCGGATTTTCATTTCACCATTGCATTCAAGCAATCTTCAATTCTTTTCTTTTCTTCAACTTGCAGTTTCAAACCAATGATGGATTCATTTGCTTGTTTCAACTACTCACTGACTTCCTTATGTCTTTCTCTGAACTTCTTTATTTTCTCTCTCAATTTTTTGATGCATTCATCTTTTTCTTTTATGTTTTCTTTTAGATCTCTATTTTCATCTTCATTATTTTCAAGATATTCAAGGGGAACTTTGATTTCACCATCTTTGTCAAGCATGCAATCTTCTTCTATGAATCCAAATGTTGGAATATCTCTCAAAGGAATAGGACATTTCCTATGAGCCATGTGTTCAACCTCCAAGATCTTCCCAAAATGGTTAAACTCCTTTCAAGGAACCAAGCTCTAATACCAATTATTGAACACCCAAAATACTAAGAGGGGGAGTGAATTGGTATTCTCTTAAACCATTCAAACATTAAACATCCAATCATGAATGCATATTCAACTACATTAAGCAAATAATGCATGAAACATTCACAATATAACATAACACATGAGCACCGAAATTTTTACATGGAAAACCCAAAATGGGAAAAACCATGATGAGGGATAGCTCACAATATATTATAATTGGTTATAATATATTTACAGAAATTCTCACTGTAGGTGGACTCACTATCAAAGTGGACTCACTATCCACAAAGAAAAAAATAGAAGAGAGATGGTGGCTCACAACCTAATTTGAACTGTTATAATTGCATCTTATGTATGCATGAATTATAGTTCCATTTGAAGAACAATACAAATATTTATCTAATTCTGACTCAAGACTCTGCCTCGCTCTTCATTCACACAATTCTAATCTTCAACTTAAAATTCACAACTTAGCTTCTCATTACTTTGATTAAATTTTCATTATCTCATCACATACTACATGTACCATGTATCAAATATATAAAAAAAAAATCAACATTTATATCCACATCAAGTGTAACATCAATTAGGTCATCCTAATTAGATGTAACAATCAAAATATACCTTGTTAGCTCCAAAAATTATCATCCAAACAACACCACATAATTCAAAACCCAAAATATCTTAAGATAGGTCAACATGGACCTATAATAGATCCCACATAAGATAGAAATACATATTTATCCTTCATATACCTTCAAACTGTAACTATGGGAAATATCTAGGTTAGCAAATTAGTGCATACACAAATCAAACCCAAAGTAAATAATGAAGCACAAAGGAGAAAAACATGAAAATAAAAGGAATAATCTCACCAAATATCTTCAAACTCCATGATTGACCTCCATTACACCTTCTCTATTCACTGTAATATGTAGTTTGCCCTCAGATTTTGTGTGAGCAACCTATGACTATGCCAAGACCTAAGCAAAATGTTGAAGGATTTGATGAAAAATGCTACACTATTCAAGTATGCAACTAGCAAGCAACTAGAAAGCAACTATGAAATGAGCATAAAGTATGCCAAAATGCCAAAATGTATGAAGTCAACAGAGATGTAGATTGCAAGAGCTAAGATGTCATGATATGAGATGTGCAAATGAGACCAAAATTTCCATTTTATAGAAAATGCAATTTTGGATGAATGGCCAAGATTGAAGATTGAAAAATTCCCTAGAACCAATGGACAAGATTCAATATGACACCCCACAATTAGGGTTAGGGCAACATCAGGAAAAAATTTAAAATGAGTGGAAAAGATTTGATTTGAGAAAATCAAATCAAGGGTTGAAAATGCATGTGACAAGGAGATAAGAATGACACAAAAAAAGAGAGAGTTGCCAAATCAAATAATATTAGAAATTACTTGATTTATGGAAGAAAAATGCTATTTTGAATTAAAAATTATTAAATAATCAAGAGGAAATAATGGACAAGGATAATTAAATAAATTAAGGAATTTATTTAATTATGGAAAGACATTAGAGAATTAGTGACGTATTTAAATAAATAAATAAAATTTATTTATTTAAATAATCAAGAAGAATAAGTCATAAATTAATTAAATAATTGTGAATTATTTAATTAATAGTTGAAAGTGGACTATTATGTTAGGAGGAATATGACAAAAAATAGGGCCTAGGTTATTTTTATGTGTCTACATTTTTCCCCTCTTTGTCATAATGCATCCTGTCACATTGTGACAAAGAAAATTCAATCAGAAACATGCCCTAGCGAAGGTATGAAGTATCTATGCCCCCTCGGGAAAATTTTCAAATTTTGGCTCGATGACAAAAAAAATTGGAAAGTGTCCTGACAAGCTAATTTGATGACCAAAAAAGCAATGGCGCACGTAGTTTTGGATTTCGACATGTTTAAAGCAGTCAACAGGCCTGTCAAAGTTGGTCAAAAGAGCCTCTAGCAATAAAAATTTGAAGAAAATCCCACTTCGACCCTATAAATAGGTTGAAATGGATAAAAGTCAATTCATTTTCACTTTCACACTTGTAAGTTTGGAGAGCTTAGAGCTAGGAGACCTCACGCGAAGATGGTGATTCCCATTACTGAGCACCACAAATACATCATTTGGACCTTTAGATGGCCAGAGGGCACATACCCACTAGTATGTACCCCATACCCACCTTGTAATTTTATCATTTTTTGTACATTTTTAGGGTTTTAGAGTAGATTAATGAATGCATTGTGACGCATATGCGTGCACATAAGTTGCATTCATGTTCGTGTTCGATGCATTTGATGCGTCGTGATGCACACAAAACTATCATGCTAGGGGGTCAGTTAGGTATGACACATTTGCCAATTATCGAGATGCATTCACAAGAGTGCAACACAAATGATAAGCATAGCGACACATTCACAAGTTTGCAATGCATATAATTGAGGATGCCACATTTGTGAGTCAAAATGACACAAGTGCCAAAGCACAACACAAATGCTGGATGAAACAATGCAAACGCCAAGCCGCAACACAAGTGAAGTCAACGTGATGTATTTGACTTTGACCAGGGTTGACTAGATTTGACTTAATTTTAGGTTCACTTTTTGCTTATGTTTAATTAGATAGATGGTAATAATTATTTTCAAGAATGTGCTAACTCTCATTTCTACATGTGCAAAAATGATTACCATCGATTTACACTCACAAGTTTAGGCCATCTACATATGTGTTTTGAGATTAGCTGACGAACCGGGAGCAAAGAAAAATGATGTGACTAGGGTTGTACTATGTCACCTATATGCCCATTATCCAGGCTAATAGGGGGCTATTGATAGCACTGGCTGAGAGATGGAATTCAGAGACCTATTCCTTCCACTTGTTGAAAAGTGACACCACTATTACTCTAGAGGATGTGTATAAGATTTTGCGCATTCCGATCAGAGGGGCACGAGTGGTGTATGATCCACATTAGGGAGTGCAGGCTATGACTGAGTTATACAAGGCAGATGATGGAACGAGCCTAGGTGTTGAGGGATATGATATCTTGTGGGGGTACCTGGTGGAGCACTATCCATGCTAGGATGCCATGTTATGCACCTTGATTGCTGGAGTCCTGATTCCAGATCACTAGAGACATGGATTCCCGATCGGATGGGGAGATGTGTTGGTGCAGATGCGACGAGACAAGAAAACATTTTCATGGGGGACTTTTTTTCTTGGTATGTTATACCATTAGTTGCACAAGGTAGCATACCAAGGTGTGCATAGCATCAGTTGTGGTAGCAAATTGCTTATGATTTGGGTTTTGGAGCACATTCTCGTCTTCTACCCACCTATTCAGAGGCCACAGTTAGTGAATGGTATGCCTTATGTGTTCTTATATGTGGCTGCTCTTCAACAAACGAGAGTAGGGGAGACTGGATTCTGGTGACATCGGATAGACACCATGAATTCATTTGTCTGGAGGTCATATAGGGATTGCACGTAGTGGGCTGATAAGGGTGATAATTGTTGGCAAAACAAGGATAGACAACTGAGAGGGGGGGTGAATCAGTTGTCACAAAAATTTAAACTTTTCTAACTTAACTTAACCTTAATCTTAGATCTGATGAATAAACAATTAACCACAAGCAATTAACACATCAGAGAGACAAATAACACCAAGATTTTTTGCGTGGAAACCCTATTAGGGGAAAAACCACAATGGATGTTAGTCCACAAGATTATACTCTGTTAGAAGTATAAAAATAAATAATAAGGGGAATGCACATGCATTCAAGCACACTGCCTAGAGCTCACTGCTCAATTACAAAAGAGGACTCACTGTCCAACAATAGGGCTTGGATTAAAACCATCCAAGATGTGAACTGAGAGAATAGCTTCTTCACAAACCTGATTATAGTTCCAATTAAGCTCAACACTTCTTCACACTTCACACAATCTTCTTCACACTCTGCTCATAAATGATATTCACACATACACACATAGGAGCACACGAAGCATCATCTACATCAATGAAATAATCGCCCTTATATATTCGCTACATGAGATTCCATTACTACTTCATTAGCCAAGAAAATAAAATATATTGCAATGTCGGCCCAAATTTACAAATAAATTTTTAATGTGAATTCACCAAGGTCAGCCACAACATAGTGGAGACCCAAATTAACATCTCTAATGCCAAAAGACTTTAATTAATTTCACCTTGAAGATCCACAACATGCTTCCAAAAACATGTCGGCCAAAAACATGAAGAACCGAACATGCGCCAAAAAATATCTTCATCCACGAGCTCACTAATTAATGTGGACATACCACAAAGATAGAGAATTTCCTAGAGACATCTAAGAGCACCAAGAAACAACAAAGAAGCATCCACGATAATTGAGATAACCAGAATCCCACAATCTTCATTCAAGAACACTGATAGAGACCAACAAGACACTGTTAGACCACAACATACTCAAAAATTCAAGCGGACCTCTAAATCTTCTAGTAGATGATCTAGATAAACTCAATAATAAACCCTTAAATCCACATTAGCTAATCTTCAATGTACAGAACAGGACACCATCATAACCTGCAGAGTTCCACTAGGAACACATAACACTTTCTCTTACAATTTTCTCAATAGCCTTGACATATACAACAATTAATACACCAAATGCTAATAGTGTTGACATCAATGGCAACCCATATCAGCAACCATATCCACAACATCTAACAATCTCCCCCTTTGGCATTGACGGCAAGACATGATGTGAAAAATACCATCAACCCAACTGACTTCTTCTACACTACTCCTCCCAACTAAACCTCTCTCCACAAATATTTTTCACAATGTACTTCTCCCCCTTTGACATCAATGGAAAAGGTAATAGTGACCTTTCCATGCACACACTCTGAACCACATATATGCACATCTGACTACTCCCCCTGAGTAGCAACCACGAAAACATCAATCCAAATCAAAGTATAGCAATGAAGGTCACGAATTGATGCAAGAAAATGCATCATTTATTTCTTATCAGGAGGGGTAATTACCCCTAGCATTCCTCTGTGATACTCAAAATTATCCTTTGGAAAAGGCTTAGTAAATATATCTGCAATCTGTTCTTTGGTAGGCACATATTCCAATTTGACTTTTTTCTCATTCACTTTCTCCCTTAAGAAGTGAAACTTGATTGATATATGTTTAGTCTTAGAGTGTAGTACCAGATTCCTTGAAATATTTATTGCACTTGAATTGTCACAGTATATGGCAATAGGCTCTTCATATATCACCCTAATATATTTCAACATTTGTTTCATCCATATCACTTGAGTACAATTATTGGCAGCAATAATGTATTCTCTTTCAGTAGTAGATAGAGAAATTGAGTTTTTCTTTTTACTCAACCAAGATACTAGCTTCTTCCCTAGGAAGAAAGCACGATCACTAGTACTTTTCCTATTATCTACATCACCATCCCAATCTGCATCAGTGTATGCACACAAAGTAAGATCATCATCCTTTGGATACCAAAGTCCAAAGTCAACTGTTCCTTTTGGATATCTAAAATTCTTTTGACAATAGTCACATGTGATTCCTTTGGATCAGCTTGAAATCTAGCAACCATACATACAACATTCATAATGTCTAGTCTATTATGTATTAAGTAGAGGAATCCACTAATCATTGACCTATACCAATTTTGATTTGCCTTTGGAGAATCATCATTCTATGCCAACTTACATCCGGTCACCATGGGAGTACCAACAGGTTTGGAGTCATCCATTCCAAACTTCTTCAGTAGTTCTTTCACATATTTGGATTGATATATGAATATCCCTTGGTCCAACTATTTAATTTTCAATCCCAAAAATAACTTCATCTCACCAATCATGCTCATCTCAAATTCACTCTTCATCTCATCAGCAAACTCCATACATTGATTATCATCTCCTCCAAAAATGATGTCATCAACAAAAACTTCTATAATCAACTCCTTATCATGATCCAACTTGAAGTATAAGTTGCTATTAGCAGTACCTTTAGTGAATCCAAGCTTCAGTAGATATTTGTCCAATCTAGCATACCAGGCTCTAGGGGCTTGCTTAAGTCCATACAAAACTTTCTTCAATCTGCAAACCATATCTCCCTTGTCTATTAGCTGGAATCCATCTGGATGTTCAATATAAACTTCTTCTTCTAGTTCTCCATTCAGAAATGCAGACTTCACATCCATTTGATAAACTTTATAATTCTTATGTGTAGCATAAGCAAGAAATAATCTCACAACTTCAATTCTAGCTACAGGGGCAAAGGTTTCTTCAAAATTAATACCTTCCATTTGAGAATAACCTTTACATACTAGTCTTGCTTTATTCCAGACCACTTCACCTTCTTCATTCAGCTTATTTCTAAATACCCACTTAATACTAATCACATTTTTGTCTTTAGGCCTAGGAACCAGTAACTATGTGTCATTCTTCTCAATCTGTGTCAGCTCTTCCTTCATGGATTCTAACCAGTGTTCATCTTGATAGGCTTCAGTGACACTCTTAGGTTCAATCTTGGAAATCAAACAATATTCTTCTACAATTTTTCTTCTAGTTTGCACTCCTTTACTCTTATCTCCTATGATTTGACTTTCAAAATGATTCAACTTTACATACCTTGGAGTTTTGGGACTTTCTCAGACTTTTGACTCTTTTGATCTTTCTTCTACACTTGCACTTTTCTTTGCTTCTGCACTTGTCTGAGCTTCTTGACTGACTTGATTTACTGGAACAAATTGAGGTTACTTCACCAGAACATATGGAATAATTTAAAGTAGATTCGGTGTCTGAGTATTCTTCCCTTGACTTGTGTTGTTCTCATTTGAATCATAACTACATCATCTGGATGATTTGACAAAATCCTCATCAACTCTGACATTTTCACTCTCAACCACCTTTCGCAGTCTTTTGTTATAGCACTGGTATTCCTTTCTCTTAGTGGAGTAACCTAGGAAGATCCCTTCATCGCTTCTAGCATCAAATTGCCCTATATCATCATCTCTCTTGATATAACACTTTCTTCCAAAGATCTTAAATACTTAATAGTAGGCTTGTGACCAAACCATAACTCATAAGGGGTCTTACCAGAATTCCCATTCACATTTACCTGGTTCAAGGTATACATAGTAGTGCTTACCGTTTTAGTCTAGTACATCTGAGACAAATTTCCTTCCATCATCATGGTTCTAGTAGCATCCAGAATTGTTCTATTTTTTTCTCTCTGTAACTCCATTTTGTTGATGGGTTCAGGAGTAGATAATTGTCTTTTAATACCATTCTCTTCACAATAAGAGTTGAAATCCTTACAAATGAACTCACCACCTCTGTCAGATCTCAAACACTTGATTTTTAGACCTTTCTCGTTTTCTGCCATAGCCTTGAAACATTTGAATTTCTCCAATGCTTCACATTTTTCTCTCAAAAAGGAAACCCAATTCATTCTAGAACAATCATCAATAACCAACATAAAACACCTTTCTCCATGAATGATTTTGACTCTGGAGGGACCAAAAAGGTCAATATGTAGCAGCTCCAAAAAATTATTTGAATGAAACTATTTGCTTCAGAAAGAGACTCTAGTCTGTTTACTCATCTGATATTCCTTGCAGATTACATTAGCAGGCTTCACTAATCTAGGCAGATCTCTTACTGCTTGAGTATAACTTATCTTGATAATGTTGTCAAAGTTTGCATGACACAATCTCCCATGACACAACCGGCTTTCATCTACTTGAGCAATCAAACAACTTCCACTAGTAGTATTTAAGTGAAAAATGTTACCTTTTGTTTGTTTTCCTATTGCAATCATGTTCCCCCGACTTCCCCGTATCTTGCATCTTCCATCTTTGAATTGTAGATCATATCCCTTATGAACCATCTGTCCAACACTCAACAAGTTGTGCTTCAGGCCTTCAACATAGTGGACATCATTAGTGTTGTCCTTACCACCAAGGAAAATAGATCCTTTGCCACGAATCACACCAACATTGTTGTCTCCAAATATTACAGCACCACCGTCATACTTCTCTAGACTCATAAATTTGCTTTTTTTGCCAGTCATATGATGTGAGCATCCACTATCAATGACCCATTCATCTTTTTCTTCAACTTGAGATGCAAGAGATTTTTCATCTTTAGTAGATTCAGTAGCCACATGATTATTTTTAATGGTAGCAATGAAAGCCCAATCATCTTCTTTTCCATTGTCCCTATCAGACTCATCATCAGTCACTACTTCTTCAAAAAAGTAGCATCTCTTTGGGAATCTAGAATTATTAGGCTTAGATCTAGGAACTCTTTCAGGACATCTTGATGCAAAATGACCTATTTTACTACATGAAAAAAATTTAATAGGTAATACATCTTCACACTTACCTTTTCCTTTTCCTTCTTACTTTACAATCAGTGCTTCTGGTTCTTCTACCTCTCTTTCTTTATCTTCAAGTTGTTTCAGTTCTTCATCATACTTGGATACCTTCTTGGAACTCTCTCCTAGACTATATCTTTGTCTATTACTTCCGGATACAGAAGCCTTGAATGCAGATTTAGTCTTTGGTGTAGATTCACCAAATTCACTTATCTCAAAAGCAACATCTCTTGTCATCTTGTTTACTAATCTAAACTCTTCAATAGCATGAACCTTTATTTTGTAGGAGGGAGGCAAGGATCTAAGTACTTTAGCCACAATTTCATCCTCATCCACATAACCACCGACACTTTTAATACCCATCACTATCTCATTTACTCTCTACATAAAAGAAGTGATATTTTCATCTTCACCCATCTTCAGATTTTCATACTTTCCTTTCAAGCTTTGTAGCTTAGCCATCTTCACTTGTGCATCTCCTTCATACAAAGTTTCCAGTTTCATCCAAATCTCATGAGATATCTGTAGACCTACCACATTAGCCATCTCTGAATTTGTTAGAGCACTCACCAAAGCTTCAATAGCCCTAATATTACTTTCAACATCTTTGATCTCTTCACTAGTAGAGGGGCCATTATGAGGAATATTATATGGATTTCTTGTGATTTTCTAGAAGGCTTCACCAATACACCTTAAATGACATTGCATCCTAGTCTTCCACAGTGAATAGTTAACGCCATCAAATCTAGGACTATCCTTCTTGAATGTTGCCATCCCATATAACCTCAAGCTATTAGAATTCTTTAGAGGAACTAGCTCTAATACCAATTGTTGGAAAAACAAGGATAGACAACTGATAGGGGGTGAATCAGTTGTCACAAAAATTTAAACTTTTCTAGCTTAACTTAACCTTAATCCCATATCTGATGAATAAGTAATTAACCACAAGAAATTAACATATCAAAGAGTCAAATAACACCAAGATTTTTTGCATGGAAACCCTGTTAGGGGAAAAACCACGGTGGATGTTATTCCACAAGATTATACTCTGTTAGAAGTATAAAAATAAATAATAAGGGGAATGCACATGCATTCAGGCACACTGCCTAGAGCTCACTACTCAATTACAAAAGAGGACTCACTGTCCAATAATAGGGTGTGGATTAAAACCATCCAAGATGTGAATTGAGAGAATAACTTCTTCACAAACCTGATTACAGTTCCAATTAAGCTCAACACTTCTTCACACTTCACATAATCTTCTTCACACTCTGCTCTTCAATCAAATGATATTCACACATACACACATAGGAGAAAACAAAGCATCATCTACATCAATGAACTAATCGCCCTTATATATCCGCTACATGAGATTCCATCACTACTTCGTTAGCCAAGAAAATAAAATATATTTGCAATGTCGGCCCAAATTTACAAATAAACTTTCAATGTGAATTCACCAAGGTCAGCCACAACATAATGGAGACCAAAATTAACATATCCAATGCGAAAATACTTTAATTAATTTTACCTCAAAGATCCACAACATGCTACCAACAACATGTTGGCCAGAAACATGAAAAATTTAACATGCACCAGAAAGATCTTCATCCACGAGCTCATCGATTAATGTGGACATACCACAAAGATAGAGAATGATCTAGAGACATCTAAGAGCACCAAGAAACAACATAGAAGCATTCACAACAACTGAGATAACTAGAATCACACAATCTTCATTCAGGAACACTAGCAGAGACCAACAAGACACTATTAGACCACAACATACTCAAAACTTCAAGCAGACCTCTGAAACTTCTGGTAGATGGTCTAGATAAACTCAATAATAAACCCTTAAATCCACATCAGCTAATCTTCAATGTATAGAACAAGACACCATCATGACCTGCACAGTTCCACTAGGAACACATAACACTTTCTCTTACAATTTTCTCAATATTCTCGACATATACAACAATTAATACACCAAATGCTAATAGTGTTGACATCAATGACAACCACATATCAACAACCATATCCACAACATCCAACAATAATTTTCCATTTTGCAGACAATTTTGATATTTGATTGGTCGTACGATATAGTTACAGCTCATCATTGAGATGTACCTACCTTGTAGGTACTACATCAGTTCGGGGAGTAGCAGGGTGTGTCTATGTGGACTACAGAGTATGCTAGATCATCGTGAGAGCCTATTTGGGGTCCCACCATTTTAGTACCATTTTTCAAGAAATAGATAGATGGGTTGGTGGCACAACGATGGGGTTGGAGTGGAGGTCTTGCAAATCTAGGGACGATTGCAGATTTTGACTTGTGGTGGCTAACTCACAAACGTATTCCCTTGATAGATCTCGATGGTCCTCCACCTGTTGATCACAAATTAGTTATACTGTGGGTGCAATGAAGAGGCCAAAGAGGTAGGAGGAGAGGGAGAGACAGAGGCCAAGGAGACAAGGGGAGAGGAGATGGGGGGAGAGGTGGGGGAGATGGTAGAGGAGATGATGGAGGAGATGGCAGTGGTGGCGGGAGGAGGAGGAGAGGAGGAGATGGTAGGAGATAGGCTAGGAGAGTTAGACATCAAGTCGAGAGGGTTTCCCTAGATGTCATTCCCATGAGGTCAAGTCCCCATTGTGTGAAAGGCCAAGGAGAAGTAATCAACCAAAATTCCTGTGCAGGTGCATGAATCAAATCACTATGTATCTAACATTGGTGACATGTTCTGACAAACTCAAGTGCATATTTTTCCATTGTTAGCCAGTAATACCCAAGTCTTGTGATCTTCTTAGCCAAGGTAGGACCACTCGAATGAGATCCACATATACCCTTATGTACCTCAGTAAGGTTGTTCGTGCTTTGTCAGTGTCGAGACATCGAAGAAGGGTATTGTCAAAGCTACGATGGTATAGGGTATCACTGATGATGGTGTATTAGGCAGACTTATGGATAAAGGAATTTCGTTGGTTGTTGGATAGGTTGGGGGGAAGGGCTTGGGACTGGAGATAGTCATAAATGTCTTGATACCATGGTGAGTTGGGACCAACAAGCTCACAAACCATTTCTAATTCTTGAATGTCATACACAGGAACCAAAAGTTGTTCCACCAAGAATTCAAACTGAGGCACGTTGCTCAGAATGTCAAGGAGAGATCCAATTGTAGACATTGTGTCTGCAGCCTTGTTTTGTGCTCTCAGAACTTGCTCAAAAGTTAGCATGTGGAAATATTTCTGAAAGCTATCAACCATTCGTTTGTAAGGCATTAATTTCTTATCCTTGGTGTCATATTTTTTGTTGACCTGATTGACGACCAACTGAGAATTTCCATAAACATGAAGTGTTTTAATTTTCCATTTTATGGCCATTTTGAGTCTTGTAACAAGTGTCTCATATTCTGCAATATTATTTGTACATGGAAAAGCAATGTGGAATGACTTAGGGATGGAATCTCCTTGCATGATAAAAAATATTCCTACTCCCGAGCCATGACTAGTATGAGACCCATCAAAATATAGTCTCTAGGGAAATTTAGGTTTTTTATGAAATATTAACTCATCTGGGAAGTCTGCTATTAGTGGATGATTTCCTTGTATAGGTGTGTCTACCAATTTATCTGCTATCACTTGTCCTTTTATGGCCTTTCGTTCCACATATTGTATGCCATACTCACTCAAGATCATAACCCACTTTTCCAAGCATCCTATCAATGCTGCACGACTCAGAAGATACTTCAGGGGATCAATCTTTGCCATGAGATGTGTCTTATGATTCAACATGTAGTGTCTTAATTTTTGAGCTACAAAGACAACTACTAGACAAGCATGTTCAATGGATGTATATTTTAGTTCATTTACAACTAATGTAGTATATGGCCCTTTCCTTCTCATCATGATCATTTTGCACCAGTAATGCCCCCAGTGCTGAAGTTGTTGAAATGTATAAAATCAAAGGTTTCCCTTCGATTGGTGGAATTAAAACAAGTGGTGACAATAGATAGTCCTTTATTATTTGGAAGGCCTCTTAACATCTATTAGTCCACACAAAGGGGATGCCTTTGCACAGGAGATATAGAAATGGTTGAAACTTGTTGGCCAATTGTGTGATGAAGTGATGGATAAATTGTAATTTTCCTTACAATGTCCTAAGTTCACTTATCCCTTTTGGGGGAGGCATGTCTAGTATTGCTTTCAATTTGGCTGGACCAACTTCAATGCCTTTGCAAGAAACTATGTATCCCAAAAGTTTTCCTGATGTTACACTGAAGATGCATTTCTTAGGATTCAAGTGGACCTTGTATTCTTCTAGTCTTTTGAATATTTTTTTTAGCACATTGAGGTGATCCTTACGTTTCAAATATTTTTCCAAAAGGTCATCCACATAATATTCCATTAGCTTATGCATCATGTCATGGAATATTGTTTTCATGGCTCTTTGATATGTGGCACCTAGATTCTTGAGACCAAAAGGCATGACGTTCCAACTGTATGTACCCCAAGAACATTTGAATGTTGTTTTATGCTAATGTTCAGGGGAAATACAAATCTGATTATAACCCAAGAAATTGTCCATGAGGGATAGCATCTCGTATCCTGCTGTAAGATCAACTATAATGTCGATGTTTGGTAATGGAAAGTCATCCTTTGGACACGCTTTATTCAAGTCCCAAAAGCCTGTGTAGATGCAGATTTGACTATTTGGCTTTGTGACTGGCATGAAATTTGAAATCCATTCAGTGTAATCTATTGACCGTATGAATCCCATATCTAGCAATTTATTGAGTTTTTCCTTGACTAACAAGGCGATTTGTGGGTGCATTTTATAGAGCTTTTGTTTTACTAGCTTGGCATCTAGAAGTAATGGAAAATGGTGCAAGACAGGTTCTGGATCTAGCCCAGGCATATCGGCATAGGACCATGCAAAGTTAATCTTACGCTTTGAAAATAACTTGTGAAATTTAGGTTTCTCTTCCTTTGTCAAAGAAGCTGCAAAGAGGACAATTTTGGGATCTTTTTTTTGTAGCTATGTTGACTTCCATGGTGTCCTCTATGAGAATTGCCAATTTTTCCTGAGTCATGGGGAGAAATTATAGTCCTCCATCCTTGGGCACCTTGAAGAGGTTTTCACCCGCAGATACATCCTTTATTTTTACTTCTTCATCGTCAGAAGGTGCCTTTCGATTTTCACCTAAAGGCGTGTCATTTTTTGTTTTATTTTTTATTTTTAATTTTGTGACTAGAGGACGACGCAGTCTCCCTAAAGTAAGCTGCACAATCTAGGTTAATAACAAATCTAGCCTTGTGGTCTCCACTTGTTATGCCCTCACACAGTCCCATGAATTCTGCAATGGCTTCACCATTTTGAAATATGTCCATAACCGGCGTGCCTTGTTGGTCCCAATCAATTAGCTGTGGGCAGACTAAGGAGATACCATCATCAATATTGGTGAATGGTGGGGAAGATGTGGAAAGCATGAAAAAATATTCAGAGGGGTTAAAGATAAAATTGTCATCATCCAACTCCCAATCATATTCTATCCAATATTCTACTTCACTTGATTCATACTCATTGTCAAAATAAGGGACAAATGAACTGACATTGGGGTCGATAGTGTCATGCGGCGGGTCGAATGATTCCAAGTGATGATCATTAATATTAGATGGTTGGATGGGTATGTTAGTATTATGGCCAATGGGATCAGAAGATAATTCAGACTTGTCATCATTCCTTTAGCAAAAGAGTCTATCCTAGTCTTCTTGTTTCCTTAGGATTTTAGGGTTGTCATTATTCTGTGTTGAAACAATTTTTAAAAATTTCCAAAATATTTCTTTGAACGTAGGTTCTCCAGGTTGAAGGAACAATTCATCAAGGCAACAGTCACTCAGGGATTACTGGGAGCCAAATTCCCATTCATGGGAGTTAGTTTCGGTAAGGGATTCCTCGATAGTCTCAACACTTTCCAAAGCATTCACTCTCTCACTCAAAAGCACATTGGTACATTGATCATCATTTTTGGGTAGCCCAAACCCTAACCTAAGATACTTTGGTCATCATGAAAGCATTATTGGTTCATGCATTCCAGTTTTATTTTTTCCAAGGCCACTAGTTCCATCGTAGTCCTTTGCCTTCATCATATCATAGCCTTTACCGTATATCTAAACTGGTAATGGGGATGGATCTTCTTGGTCCTTATAAATCCGTGTTGAGAGGTCTTCGATGTCTTCTTTTCTCATTTCTCCCTATTTTATAAAAATGTGCGTTGAAGGAACTTTGAAAATATCTTTAGGCTCCATTCTAAAACAAGGTCGACCATAAGCCTTAGGGGACTTGGGTATTTTGGTGATGCAGTAGGCCATGTTCAATTTATACTCTCCACATCCTTGGTTCTGGATCTTGATATTGGAATCAATCTTAGGAACAAAGGAGGATGGTGTGGCAGAAGTGGAAGGAGTGGACATGGATGATTTGGCAAGCGTGGATGGGTCAATGAATTTGAAAGAAGAGGAGCTTGGAGCTTCTCCGTTGATGAGCACCTGATGTTCTGAGATACCCCTTAGATTGGTGCAAAATTGAAAAGGATCGGGGTATCCATATATGGTGATTTCAGCTCCATCAAAAGGAAACTTCAAGCATTGATGGTAGGTGGATGGAATAGCTTTCAAGGCATGAATCCAGGGTCGACCAAACAAGATGTTATAGGGAAGTTCAAGATCCAGGACTTGGAATGTCGTATCTATAATGACCAACCCGACTCAGATAAGAAGAGTGATAACACCTCGAGAGGAACATTATTCATCATCATATGCCTTTATAACAATGCTCTTTGTAGTGTCTATACAAGCATCAGAGAAACCTAGATCCTTAACCAATTTTAAGGAGCATATATTCAGTCCTGCTCTGCCATCTACTAAAACTCATCTGACCTTATGCTTATGGATAAATACTTCAATGTGCAATGCGTCATTATGATTGGACTTTGGTGATGAATAATCTTGGTCTAAAAATGTTACATTATGGGGAGTGGTTAAGTATCCCACCATGGCTTCAAACTGGTTGGCATCAATGTCATGAGGGACAAAGGACTCTTGTAATGTTTTGTCAAGTATGGCCTTATGCGCGATATAAATGCGAAGTAGCTCAAGTATGGAAATCTACGTAGGTGTCTTTCCTAGTTGGTCAATAAGGTTGAAATGTCCCTTAGGTTGTGACGATTTGGCAAATGGACCAGATTGTGACTGTTTGGTGGATGGACCGGGTATCATGATTTTTGGCTATCTAGGAGGAGGAGGACTAGCTATGGTGACTTTTCCACCACAGGTAGTGACATTACATTTAGGTGCTCTTTTGACAGTAATGGTATTGACATATTCATTGGTAGCTCATACATGATTTATAATGGGTCCACCAGAATAGTTGAAAGCGGTGCAGGTATAGTTGGCTAAATTATTGTTAGTCTTAGGACCTGATGTTAAGGGATTATTTGAACCATGGTCCTATAGTGGGTTCTTGTGAATTGTATGGTCCACATTTGACACAAATTTTTGTCCACCCAGTTCAATTATGTGATTTTCAATGAGGTCTTGTACCAAGTTTCTTAGTTGTCGACAAGAAGAGGTTTTATGCCCTTTAGCTTGATGGTAATCAAAAAATGAATTGTCATCCCACCATGATGGTTTAAACTGTCCCGGGTCATATGGCTTAGGGTCTTCTAGTGTGATGATACCATTTTGAAGGAGCTTTTTAAGGACATCTTCGATTGGTTCACCCAAGGCAGTATATGTACGTCTCTTCGAGAATTGCCTTGTCTATTGTGGTTGTCCAGGCTTTGACTATTTTGATTATTATGACTATTTTGAACAACATTAGCAACATGTTTCAATGTGGTTATTTGTGTATTTTGTGGTGGAGCTCCTTTAAGAGTAAGTACATGACCTGTTGTGTTTACCGTCCTAGCATCAACAACGCCATCATTAGTAATGTGCTTATTCTTGACCCAATATTTATTCTTGTCTATGGGTGGGTTTGCGTTCATATTCTTAGGGCCATATTTTAGTTATCATTTAGCAATAAGGGCCTTCTCAAGTTGGACACCTTTTTTGACTAGGTCTGTGAAGGTCGTGTAACAGTGGACTTGCAAGCCGTATTTCGATGGGCTTAGGAGGGTTTGGACAAACATGTCAACTTTTTCTTTCTCAGGTATGCCAATATGGAAATGACTTGCTAAGCTTCTCCATCTCTAAAATAATGGAATGAAAGTATCCCCAAATTCTTCTTGTGTAAGTGTGCATAGGCTGGTGATGGAAACATTTGTGTAAATGTTATAGGAAAAATTTTCCACAAATTTGTCTGTAAGTTTTTCCCATGATTTTATTCCCTTTTGTAAAGTGGAAAACCATTCAAGTGCAGAGCCTACAAGACTCTTAGGAAAGAGTCTCATAAAATAAGTATGTTCATAGGCAATATCCATACAATTGGTTGTGAATTCTCAAATGTGTTCTAGAGGGTTTGTTTTTCTTTTGTATTTAGTGAAATTGGGCACCATGTATCCAGGAGGGAATGGTGGCATGTATAGATTTATGTTGAAAGGGTATGGGAATAGGTCATATGACATGTGAGACTTTTTATTAGACATTTGCATAGTCTCTATTTGTTTTTGCAAGTTTTCCACTTGAGCTGTCAAAGCGTCAATTATAGGATTGTTTGTTGCATCACACATGGGAGTGATGGGTATCCCATGGGTGCCCATTTTTTGTGAAGATGCATTTTGAAATTGTTGTGGAATGTGTTACGGTGGGATGTATGATGTGTTTTGATTTGAATGTCGTTGGTATTGCAAGTTTTAATTAGGGATGTGTTGATGAGTGTGGATGTGTGATGCATATGTAGGAATGTGTCCACCCATATTAGTCGATATTTGTGGGATGTGTTGACCTTGAATATTTTGGTGCCCAAATGACGTCATATGTTGTGTAGTCTGATTTCCTTGTCTATATTGGAAAAATTGTCCATGGGGAATGTTGGTGTTTTTCCCTTGGGAAGTATTGGTATTAAGTTGTGATGACATGTTGACATTTGGTTGTGGTCCTTGAATGAAAATACATCGTTTACTTCCTCCAAAGGGATTGAATGAAGACCCAATGAAAAGATTTGATGATGATGCCCCCATGGCACTAGATGAAGCTCCAAATAGGGGGTTTGAAGAGCTTTCCCCCATTGATGAGGATCTAAAGGTAGCTCTAATTGACTATGAGGACATTGTTGACATTGTAGGCATTGATTGTGACATGTCTTGTGACATAGTTGGTGTCCCTCCAATAGATGTTGGATTGATTGTGTTGGAAGTGTCATTAGAGGTAGCATTGATAGTGCTTGTGGAAATTTGTGAGGTGGCACCAAAAAAGACATTGTTTGCATTGTTTTGGGTTGACTAGTGTTGGACATATTATTTGCATTGTTGTTATTGGCATTGCGATCAAGGGATGTTTCCCTTAGAGTGTTAATGTCAAAGTCACGTAGCAATTTAGCCCCTTGGTCTAAGAGCATAGATAGATATCTCTATGGGTCATGTAAGACTAAATCTTCCACAAAGAAGACCACGTCAGGATTTTGTGCGATGACTTCTAGGTCTTCCATAAATACATGTCTATGTTCATCTCTATGCACGAATGATTTGAAGGGGTTACGTGAAGAAGATGGCATGTTCATTTCGCTAAAAGGATTGATAAAAGACGTGTCTTGGTTCATGTTTTGATTCATGTCATTGGAAAAGATGTAAGTGTTGGTGTCTTGTACAAAATTATCCATTTTCCTTCTTTTTCTTTGAATCCTATTCTCAACCATATAAGGAATTGCTCAAATTAGGAGGAAGGATGAAAATGACAACTATGTTTTTGGATTTTCTTTTTATAAGGGATGTAAAAGAAACTATGTTTTTGGATTTTTGACAATAAGGAATGCAATATAACAATGTTGTCTAAAGGGAATGACAAATTCCAAATGACAATAAGGACTACTTTTTTTGTTTTGGATTTTTAGGAATAAAGTATGTAAAAAGATGACTTGAATGTATGCAAGTCTAAGTGATTTGAAAGAAGGTTACTCAACCACCCTAAGCTTGATCTATGTATCAATTTGGGTCATCAAAGGAATTGATAATGTGACTAAAGGACAAGATGAAAAGATGAAAATTTGAGGTTTCCAAACTAGACTTTTGAGTTGGAAAGTCTCACAAAAAGGACAATGACTAAAGGAAATAAAGTTGACTAAGTCCAATGACAACCTACTCTTAGAGACAATGATTTTGAAAAGTATGATAAGTTTCCCTATTCAAAAATATGTAAATGAAATGACAACCTAAAGAATGATTTGTGGCTAAAAAATGATGATGGTGGACTTCTAAAGATGCAACTAAAATTTTTCAAGTTTGGAAAATGCAAGCTAAAGATGCAAATAATGGAAGATTTGAGCAATTTTCTTTCTAGTTTTTGATAGAGGCCGCTAGAAAAAGATGTTTGATATCAGATTGGATAAGTTTTCTCTCAGGTTTTGGATTGTGACAGGGTTTTTATTTTTTCCAGGAAGATGTGTCATTTCAGGTCACAGATGCATTACAGTTTGGCATATGTGTCATAGTTTCAACGAATGCGGCTTTTGAGGTCATATATGCAACTCAAGGGAGAAAATGTGGTGTTCTGTTAAGTAAATGTGATGCAAGATAGGAAATTTTTTTGCACAAAGTAGCGAATGTGGCTTATCAAAGTGAATGTGTTATAGAAAGTGGCAAATATGGTGCAAAACAATGAATGTGTTGTGATAAATGTGTTGTGGGAAGAATGGAAGTCTAATTTGTTTGCAATTTTGGAAAAATTTGGATTTGTGTCAAGTTGAATGATTCTTTCCAAGTCTGTGAAATGGTGTTTTTTTGTTTAATGTCTCAGAAAACACTTGGAAAACACAATATTTTGTTTGAACATGCACAAAGAAGACAAGTACAACCCTAGGTTAGGCAAGGACTATATTTGCTAGATTCCACGTGGGTTTCCCCAACCACACTTATTCTTAGCGGATGAATCCAAAAGCTTGGCCACAAGAGCTCCCCCTTACAGTGCACTCACTTCTCAGGTCAACCAAGCTTCTAGCCCCCATAAAACACCCATGGCAGGCTGATCACCTCTACTAAGAACTATGAGAATGTGGATGCCTTCACAACGACCATTGTTGCGCTAGCAAATAGATGGGATTTTTGCCACTACACAAAAGGGTTCTAGTGAATACTCGGGGAAATGGCACCTTGCGAGCATATAACAAGCCACTTAAGGCTTTAATCAATCTACTAAGGGATCTTATACCTTTAAAAGAAAAAGGTAGGTACTCATTTTCGAATGGCACTACATGGCTAAGGCCTACATACCGTGAGGACTTGACAATTTAGACTCATCCTTTTATATACCAACTTGAGTGAAAAAATGGTTGGAGTCATTCCCTCTTTTGAGGCAGGCCCCTCTAAGATTCAAAAACATAAAATAGATGGGTCTGGTTTTCTGATCACCTAGTTTGCACAAGGTGAGAGCATAATCACCTACCACCTTCAAGCACAGTCAAGCAAAGTTCCTTAACCTCCTAATTAAATCTAAGTGAGACAAGCAAATTTTCTTTTTAAAGCACCAATGGAAGTGTTTTCTAATCTAAAACAAACAAAAATAGTTTCAAAACAAAATCCTAGGACATTCAAACCTACAAAACCACTTGTTGGTAGTCTCAAAAGATGTCTTGGACCCACGAAAATTCAGTGCCACATGCTGCAACAACAAATTAGTAACTAGAAAAACCCCTAAACTACTAGCTTGGAATGAAAAATTTGGAAAAATTTGGAAAAAACCCGAAATTAGAATTTACCAAACGAATGTATCGTAGCAGAGTGAATGCGGCTTTCTGCACAACAAATGTGTCTCTGGTCCGTACACTGGAATTTACTAGTTAGATGCGTCAAAATGTAGGGTGAATGTGTCTCGTCTGTTCAAATGTATTGTTCAGGTTCTTGGATTTCTCGCATCAGAGCAAATGTTGCTTTATGTCAATCGAATGTGTCTCAGAATTGTGGATGCGTCACTCTGCAGAGAAAATGTGTCGAGACAAAATGTTTGCAGCTCAGAAAATTGCAAATGTGGCTTTCCGTACCTATACCCACAAAAACACAAAAATCCATACAAAAATCTATAAAAAAATGTGATTTTGGCACCAGGTTCACCAATATAACTGTGGGAAATATCTAGGTTAGCAGATTAGTGCATAAACAAATCAAACCCAAAGTAAATAATGAAGTACAAAGGAGGAAAACATGAAAATAAAAGGAATAATCTCACCAAATATCTTCAAACTCCATGATTGACCTCCATTACACTTCTATTTGCTACAATATGTAGTTTTCCCTCAGATTTTGTGTGAGCAACCTATGACTATGCCAAGACCTAAGCAAAATGTTGAAGGATTTGATGGCAAATGCTACACTATGCAAGTATGCAACGAGCAAGCAACTATGAAATGAGCCTAAAGTATGCCAAAATGCCAAAATCTATGAAGTCAAGAGGGATGTAGATTGCAATAGCTAAGATGTCATGATATGAGATGTACAAATGAGACCAAAATTGCCATTTTATAGAAAATGCAATTTTGGATGAATGGCCAAGATTGAAGATTGACAAATGCCCTAAAATCAATGGACAAGATTCAATATGACAACCCACAATTAGGGTTAGGGCAACATTAGGGAAAATTTAAAATGAGTAGACAAGATTTTGAAAATGCATGTGACAAGGAGATAAGAATGGCACAGAAAAAGAGAGAGCTAGAAAATCAAATAATATTAGAAATTACTTGATTTATGGAAGAAAAATGCTATTTTGAATTAAAAATCAATTTAATTCAAAAAGGTGGGGTCATGTGACAGTAAATAATTAATTTGAATTATTTACTAAAAGAGGGAAAATTAGAAAGTGAGACCATTTTAAATAAACAATTCAATTTAAAATTGGGAAAATGCCAAGGTGAATAATAATTAAATAAATTAAAGAATTTATTTAATTATGAGAAGACATTTGAAATTAATGACGTATTTAAATAAATAAATGAAATTTATTTATTTAAATAATCAGGAGGAAATAATGGACAAGGATAATTAAATAAATTAAGGAATTTATTTAATTATGGAAAGACATTAGAGAATTAGTGACGTATTTAAATAAATAAATAAAATTTATTTATTTAAATAATCAAGAAGAATAAGAGTCATGAATTAATTAAATAGTTATGAATTATTTTATTAATAGTTGAAAGTGGACTATTATGCTAGGAGGAATATGACAAAAAATAGAGCTTGTAGGCCTAGGTCATTTTTATGTGTCGACACAAACATATTAGGTTGCCTTCACATAAGACCTAAAAGCAAAAACTTTGAACTGTGTATTTACATCCTGACATGTGGTCCCCAAAAATTGATGCCATCTAGAATCCATGCTATACTGACATATCACAACTTATCTTCAAAACCACAAGGCCAAAAACTCATCCACGGAGAAGTGCGGATTCTCTCACACAAACACACTATACATAAAATGACTATAATATGCTAGGCCAAACTTTGTTACTCATATCTCTCAATCCATTTATCCAAACATGATTAAAAATTGGAATTAGGTACATCTAACATCCAACAAAATGACACTAGAAGCACAGAGTAATATCTTCATTTGTGGAGTGGTGCAGACCCAAAAACCAATGCACTATTACCCTGAATTTGCAAATTTGACACAATCAAATTTCCACATAAGTGAACTTTTCAAACCGAATCATCTTGCAAAAATATCTTCCATAGCAATTTCAACACCTGTTAGAACTTGATCAAAATGATCTACAATAATGTTTATATCAATGACAACACTATATCATGTTGTTATGTACCTTCCATGCTCATGTTGCCAAACAACATCATCAATGACAAACTTCACCAATATCCCCAAACTTCTAACATTCTTTTCAAAAATTTAGAAGATTCTATTATTCTTTTCTTTCCAAATACCCCAACATACATGAGGTGTAATTTGCCTCCATAGCTCCCTAATCAAAGGGTAAGTGTAAGGATAGGTCCAATTCTCAACTAATTCATTTAAAATTTCATTCATAGTCCAACTGATTCCCAAATTTTGCAGAGCTAGACCCCAAATTTCCTTAGAGAAGGTATAGTGAAGAAGCAGACATGACACTGTTTCCTCCTCCTTTTTACATAAAACACAAATATTGGGGATTTAAAAACCTCTTCTTTTAAAATTGTCTCGGGTTATAATTCTATTTTGAGTTGCATTCCATCAAAATAAATTTATTTTGGGTGTGAGATGATAATTTCATATTTTATTTAAAAATCTATTACATAGTTGCTATTGACTAACAATAAACTATAATAAAAATTGACAATGAACTTTCCTCTTCTACCCCTTTCCAAAAAAACCCATCCTCCTAGAATAAAGGGATCCTTATCAACTTTAGTTTCTCTTGAAGGATGTGTGCTTTTTGGATAAGCTCATCATTGTCATTACATCAATCTTCAATTTTCCTCCATTGTTGAGCCCCACCATTCCCCAAAAGATAATTAACAACCTACCTTCCAAGCAAACTTTTGCAAAGAACTCCATGTCTGTGAACAAGAGATGATTACTCAAAGGTAGGTCCAACACCCAAGAGTTCTCCCAAAATCGAATTCTACAACCATTCCCCAATTTACACTTTAATCCCAACTGAATAAGTTATCTATATTTGAGGATATTGTTCCATATTAGAGAGCCCTAAGGATACCCATATTTAGTGAGATTCTTGATTAATTGAGTGTTGTTTAAGTATTTGGATTTCATTATTTTATACCAATCCTTATGATTCAAAAGGAGATCCCAACTAACCTTCGACATAAGGGTTTTGTTAGTGAGGAAGATCTTTCTAATTCCTAGACCCCACAAACATATTTTCTTTTCTTTTGTGCCACACCATAGAAAATTTATTTAATTTTTTTAAAATTTACCAGCGATAAATTTAGGAATCTTGAACAAGAAGAGGAAATATACATGTATACCTTACAAAGAAGTAGAAAAAAGTTGAATTTTTCCAAAATGACTCAAGAGCTTACCCTTCCAACCTACCAGTTCTTTTTAAAGACTTTCTAAAATTAAGTTCCAAAAGGAGGGAGTGACTTATTTAATAGTAAGCGGGAGCCCAAGATAAACAACGGGAAGAGTAGCACTAGTGCCACCAAGAATAGTTATAACTTTACTCTGTAACTCGAAGTTTGTGTTAAAAAATAAATTTTACTTTTTCATAGTTGATGCATTGGCTAGAAACAACGTCATAGTTGTTTTAAAAAAACTTCCATTTCCTTGCTTCCACCATAGAGGCTTTTCAAAATAGAATAGTGTCATCAACAAATTTTTGGACAGGTAAAGGGTTAAGGGAGGTGTCTGGTTTGATTCCCTTAAGAGCTCCATTATCAAGTCATTTTAGAATATTTATTTTCATGACTATAACTATCATTATAAAAAGATATGTGGATAGAGGATCTTCCTCTCTAATCCCCTTTTAGCATCAAAGAATCCTCTATGCACTTCATTGACAAGTACCAAATACTTAACAATTGACACACATTCCTTTATAAGGCTAATGATCTTTTCATCAAAGCAATTTTTTTTTTAAATATGGAATGAGAAATTCTATGACATTTTATCATATGATTTAGAGATATCCAGCTTGAAACCATACTAGGTATGTTACTACTATCCATGGAATGCATTGTTATATGAGTGGAAATAACAACATCAAGGATTTGACAATGAGACACAAAACCTTTTTGTCACCCACATATCATTTTTCACAAAAAAAATTTTAAACCTATTCACGAGAATTTTAGGGAAGATCTTATAAACAATATTATAGAGGTTGATGGGTCTAAAGTCAAAAATTTCTTAAGGGTCAGGATTTTTAGGAATAGGAGCAATAAAAATACTATTTAGTTGTTTTAGCATGTTTCCCCAATCTAAAAAAATCTTTGGCTGCCATAAAAGCATCAAACCCTATAATATCCAAAAATTATTGAAAAAGGTAGGGGGAACCCATGAGGGCTAGGAGCCTTATAAGCCCCAATGGAGAAAGTAGCATCCCTAACTTCCTCCTCAAAAAGAAGCCTCAAAAGAAGAGAGTTTGCTTCACTAGATAAAGTTGAAGGGATGTTGTCCAATAGTTGATCTTCCAACCTAGTAGAATGGTCTATAACCTATTCCATCATGGTAGATTGAATGTAATCAAAAGCAATATGTCCTACATATTCATCAGAAGTACCCACAATTTTATTTTCTCCAACAAGTTTATAAATAATATTCCTCTTCATATGCTTCAAAGAAGATAAATCTAAAAAACTAGAATTTATGTCCCCCTCTTTCAACCATTGGATTCTAGATTTTTGCTTCTAGAAGATCTTTTTTTATTAGTCCATTCTTTTCATAAATAATTCTTGACCTGACAAGTTTCTTTAGCTATATCTCCAATGGCCATTCTTGTATGAATATCCTTTAGTTTTAAAGTTGGAGTTTTCTTGTGCTCTAAAACATTGTCAAAGATTAACTTATTCCAATTTTTGACTTTATTTTTAATATTTTAAAGTTTTTGATTCACCTTATACATAGAAGAATCTTGGATAGGGATACTCCACCACTTAGATATATAATCCTATAAATTAGGATGAGTAGCCCATATTATCTCATATATGAATGGGAAAGGTCCGGTGGGAATGCTATATTTCCAATCTAGCAATAACAGGTTGTGGTCTAAAAATGCTCTTGGTAAAACAAAAAGGTTTGAGGTGTTGTTAATGTCCTAGTAAGAGGAAAATGGGAATCAATTTAGTTTCACTTGGATAAGGTGGTCTCTTCTTCTCCTATCAGTTCATGTGAATATCTGATATTTAAGGTCTATATCCTTGAACCTAGTTGAACTACTTGCAAGTCAACCAAATTAGCCATGCTATTTGTGTAGTTTATTAAGCCCCCAAGTTTTTCTAAAGGAAAAAGGGGGGAATTGAAATCCCCTACCATAATTCACCATGGCTCCTATTGTTCCTTACACTAATACCCCATCTTTTTTTTAAACAAAATGGGGAACCCCCTTCTTTTTCTTCTCCTTCTTCTCTTTGTTTTGCCTGTTTGCTTCCCCCCTTTTCTATCCTTTTGGTTTCTTTTCTTTCCTCTTTCTTCCCCCCATTTTTTTGCTTTGTTAAATTTTCAAGGTTTCCAAGTAAGGCATTCCATCTTTGTTAGGCCTAACCCTCGACATATTTCATTTCACCCATTCGTCATTTTAAAGTTTCGGTCATCAAAGTTTTTATGGTCGGTGTTCTTGTCTTGCGACATTCTCAACTCTCGATCCCCGATGGCGATGACATCTCATCGTCTCATTTTTCCCACCTATTAGTGCATTCAATTATGACACTATGTATTTAATGAGTATTAATGCTTCATTTAAGTGGCTTTAAAAGAAAGGACAAATGATTTAATTATCATTTCAATATTGTTGAGTTAAATTTTTATGAGCTTTGCAATTTCCTTGAGACTTGCAATTGTAATGTATATTCTTTGTGAATATCTTGTTCTTAGTGTGTGGTCATACCATTACATCGCTTGTGCCTAGTTTGATGGTGGGTGTTGTGCATTTTCCTCTTGATTGTTTGTGTTTGATTCTCACACCCTTTTTACCCGTGACATTTCTAGGTAGGCTCGAGATCTTGGCGATTTCACTTCATTTCTCTGGTTTCTATCTCGTTAGTTGCATGGTTATATCATCATGTTGTTTCAACTTGGTTGATTATCTTTTGTGTGCCTTCCATTTTTGTTTTATCATTTTCTTCGTTTTTCCCTCTTTTTGTAGTTTTGTTGTATTTTCACATGCTTGGCCCATTGAATCTTGTTTCCCCTCAACACTCCAATTGAGGATGTTTATGACATCATCTAGTGCCTAATCAGGTCCTAGGTTTCCTTTTCCAATGTTGTCTTGGAAGGAGAGATAGTATGTTTTTGATCCCCCATTTTTTTCCCTTAAGGTTTTCATAATTTGACTTAAATTCTTGGTCGTCAGACATAAAAAAAATATCTCTTAAAAGATTATTCAACGGACCTCAAGCCATATGCTTGATCCCTGATACCGGATGAATAAAGCCTTAGAAAATAGCCTTTGAAATATTTTCTAGTTGAATTCTTTGTATTTTTAGATGTCAGATGTTGTGAATATCCTTTAACGTTTATCCTAAATACTTCAAGTAAATGTTAACATAGACACCCAACTATTTGAAACTCGAAGGTATTTTTAACTTTTGTTGGAATCTTTCCATTTAGTCAAAATTTGAAAGTATGTCTTATCTAAGCCTGAAAGGAAGCTTCAAAGAGAGAAAAAGGCATTTTCGACCCCTGATCCCAACGAAAAAATATAAAGCAAACACTTTGGATTTTTGGGAATCAAGCATCCAGATGTCGTCTTATCAATTACAAAAATAAATCCTTAAAAATTAAATGATATTCCCAACACACAATTCCCAATTAATCGAGTATCGACGATCAGGCGTATTCCTTAACAATTAAAATTTAAAGGAATTATAGATAAGTGTTACTTTCAAAACTCGATCCCTAACGATAATCCATTTATGTTGCTAAAACAATTATCAACTATCAGCTATTAGGGGTCTCTCCTTACGGTTGTGATGTCTAGTTCTTCATTGTAAAACTAATGGTACTCACGAATATCTAAATAGAACTTATATTTATCTAATTTGAGTTGGTGTAAAAAGTGATATTATCCTTCATATTTATTCAACTTTTTCTTACTGAGGTACTCATTGAGGGTACTAAAAAATATATTACATCAAATTCAATAATAATTATAAATGTACATATCATAGCCCTCACTATACTAAATAGATAAAATAAAGCAATAAAAAATCATATTCATAGTTGTTATAGGATATTGTGAATAGGAAACTTGTAATCAATGATTAAATGAACTCAAAAAAATAGGAAATCAAAAAAACCCAAGTCAGATGATTTAATTAAATAATTAAAAAAATATGTAATTATTAGGGAAAATGGGTTAGTTTAATCAAATAATTGAAAATTATTTAATTAATAGTGATGAAAGAGGTGATGAGTGATGATGATAGGAAATGATTAATTAGAAGAATGCGATAGATATTTTTTAGGTGTCTACAACGATAAGCAAAACAACATGATAATTTAGTATACCTATTAAATGATTTTTTTCCATCATTGTCAATGCAATAATCACCACTCCCCTCTAGAATCCTAGGTTTTTGACCATAATAATGAACTAGAAATAATTTCAATTATGTAAAGTGGGGTTCCTTATTGATTCAAATTAAGATATTGTTGTATATTTTCCTTTTCTCAGTGGACATTCTTGGCTTGATTTATGAAATTACTATTGTTTCATTTCTTGCGATCTTATAATTTGCACCTTCAAATTGGGTTCACATACCCTAAGTACCTTTAGGTTGGGTTTGCACCTCCCTAAGGTAGATGTATACTTTTCATATCCAAATTCATACCCCACAAAACAATCAATCTTGCACTTTATAAACTTCACACCTCCTATAAAGAATATTGATAACCTCTCACCTCATGCAAATACTTATTTAAATTGTATCATCAATATGTTTGGAAAGCTCCATAGTATTACAAATCCATAAGGTTGAGGAAATTGAAAATTTTAAGATTCATACTAGATTTGGTTGTGTTATACCAAATTTTGATTAGTATAAAGGGTAAGTTCAAAAAGATGGGGAGCCAAAAAGGGGTCTTAAGTGGCCACTTTTTTTATCTAAATCAGGAAATACTGACCTTGGACATGAAATTGGGGATAGTGACACTTAAAAATTTTATATGCAAAAAAAAAAGGATCATACTGCTCCAAGTCTACTTTCTAAACTACTAATTTATTTTGAAAATGGTTGAGATTAAAGGGTTCAAAAGAGGGACCCATAGAAATTGGTGTTGTTTTTGTCAGAAAAAACATGACATATCAACTTTTGTGGGAACGTAGCACAGTGAATTTTTTTTTAGTATTTTTAAAATCGCTTCAGTGAGAAATTAGCTAATAGTATGTAGTTGATGCACAATTTTTTTGATAATTTTTTAATGAATATTTGAATTTTTACTAATTTTCAAATTGGAAACTTCCTAAAAATAGAATTTTGGCCTGCTACCCCTACAAATTTTGGAAACTAATTGGATTTTTTTTTTTAATATTTGTAGAATGGAGTCTAGTTTCTAAAAATATAATTTATTTGAAATTTTGATTAACGATTAATTCATAATGAAAAAAAACACCAAACACTACTTTTTGCCAAAAAAGAGACACACAAACAAAATAAATTATAGATCAAATGCTTAACATTTTCAAAAAGTGAAAAAAATTACATCATTGGATAGCTAAGAGAGAGCCTATTATTACCCAAGTGTTTGATTTGTTCGACATTGAAACACATGTAATCTTGGCAGTGAGCATGAACCTGATTATGTGAAATATTATAGAATTTGCAAAAACACATCTTTGGTCATTGGGAAGGCCCTCCAAGCCTTTGGGTTGGTATTCCAAGGAAAATACCAAGCCTAAGGCTTGGGGATTCCCAAAGCAAGATATAACACGAGTGTGTTACAAAGCGCTCATGTTATATCTTAGTTTTGACATGGTTTTTGCATTTGTGTGAGACATGTCTAGTAAGACATAAAGTGAGTGTGTTATAACACACTCACGTTATGTCTTGCTTTATGTTAAATTCTACTCTATTGAATGTTTGTTTATATATTTGTATGTTTGTATGTCATGTATGTATGTATGCATGCATGCTTGTATGTCATGTATGTATGTATGCATGCATGCTTGTATGTATGTATGTATGCATATATGTATGTATGTATCAATGCATGTATGTATGCATGCCTATATGTATGTAATATTGTATCTACATATGTACATATATGCTTGTATGTATGTAGGATTGTATGTACACATGGATTATGCTTGTATGTATGTATTTATTTATGTCTTTGGAGGAAGGGGTAATTTTAAGAGAGAGAAAGAGAGAGTTGTCTAGGTAGGGTGGGAGGGAGAGAGGGAGGGAGAGACCTAAGAGAGAGAGAGAGAGGTAGAGAGGTAGTGAGAGAGAGTCTTGAGAGGAGAGAGGGAAAGGGAGTGGAAGGGAGAGACTAAGAGAGAAGGGGTTGGAATGAGAGGGACTTAGCTAGGTAGGGTGGGAGGGATAGAGGGAGAGAGAGATAGAGAGAGGAGGGGTGGGAGAGAGAGAGAGGGAGAGAAAGAGATATTTATGTAGGTAGGATGCTAGAGGGAGAGACTTGAGAGTGTGAGAGGGGTGAGAGGGAGAGACTTGAGAGATAGGTAGTGAGAGGGAGTGTGAGAGAGAGGGAGTGGGAGAGAGGGAGTGTGAGAGTGAGAGACCTGAGAGAGAGAGGTGTGGGAGGGAGTGAGCTAAGAGAGAGGGGGAGAGAGAGAGTTACCTAGGTAGGGTGCCAGAGGGAGAGACCTGAGAAAG
>VDFB02368673.1:310374-321643 GCA_007258455.2 Sequoia sempervirens | reverse complement strand
TAAACCCTAAACCCTTAAACCTTCTACCCTCTACCTCAACCCTAATCCCTCAACCCTCTATCCTCTACCCTCTACCCTATACATTAAATCCTCAACCATCAATTCTCAACCCTCAACCCTTAATCCCTCAACCCTCAACCCTTAAACCCTAAACTCTCAACCCCTATACCCTCTACCATATAACCCTAAACCCTTACACCCTTAAACACTCAACTCTAAACCCTCAACCCTTATACCCTAAACCATTAAACCCACCACCCTCTACCTTCTACCCTTTGTTGGTTATTTTTTTAGAACCAAACTTAATATCAACCCTAACCTACGAGCTTGCCACAACCCAATTATCAGCTAGGTTGAGGATTGGCCAACACTTAAGTAAAGTAATTAGTACTTTACTTCTTCTCTTTAGGCTCTGTGAAACCCAAGGAGGGTAATCCCATGCATACTCATAATATCTCATGTTTATTCAAGAGTATTTCTTTGCACATATGCACTATTCCATGAAAATCACCTCTATCATAGGCTTGGCCAACCTCAGATAAAAGTGTCACTTATCTTCAAGGAGTACACCTTCATACTTAGAGTTGGGACATTGTAATTTAAAGTTTTTTGAATCATTCTTCATCTTGAATACTAGGCCCAATTTAGTACTATCTCAACTAATTATAAGATAAACTAATAAAATAATCATTACTTTATCTAAGGTAGAAAATGAGTTACAACTAGTAAACAATCAGTAATACAATTTGGATTGAACCTTAGAAATTAGTGGACCATTAGAGTGTCACTTTGTAAAATCTAACTCACTGTGTCTACAAAATATCACTTCCTTACTAAATCCTATATTTTTTTCTCACAAACTAATGATCTCATTTCAACGTTTAATCAATTCATTGAACTGAAGCATCAAAAAAACTCATACATTTTGTGTAAATGAAAAAAGACAAATGAAATTGTCATTAACAATCTTCATTCATAACTTGGAAGAAAATAAATAGGAGAGCAATATTTTGAAACTAAAATTCTTCTTCATTTATGATATTTCTTTGTAAAACCATATTTAAGATTTGTATATAGTATAACTTTCATCTTAAAATTGCTTCTGATATATCTACTAGAGTATCTATTTAAATTTTATTCTGCTATTAGAGCATAGTGTTTACTATTACCGTGTCTACACTCAAAATTCTGAACTCTCTTTTTCTTAGCCATGAAATCCCCTTTATATAAACGGGGGAGCAACAAGCACCTAGCTGAATTACAATTTCAATTTCATTTGAGTTCATTTCAAAAACCTAATTCTAACTGACTCCTCGAAGAACTCCTAGGTGGTTTTCAGACGCAATCATTCAAGAACAAGGGAGGACAAAAGGAAAAAAAACATGTGTAGGATATTTATTCATTGTTGTCACAACATTCGTTGCTTGAAACAAAAAATATTTCATCCATATCTTCTCGAAGACCTTCCACATCAGCATAAGAAAACAAAAGAAAAACCATAGACATATGAAAACAAAACCTCCTATGCAAAGACCATGGTGTCATCAAAAACTAAAAATAGGAGGTGACCATATTCAAAGTCACCGACATCCGAAAATTCCCAACCACTCCTTGTCCTTGATGCAATTGGAGGGATTATTAGCACGTCGTCCTCAGAGCTACTATATGGCACCAGGGAATGAAGGTATTGGCCATAGTCTAAGTCGGTATCAGCTTCAACATCTGAAGGAGAGTATGAAAGAATGATAGGAGAGTTATGCTTACCTAGGCAGGCCTTGTGCCTCTTCTCCTTCTTCCTGACCTTCTTCACTGGCAGTGCTTGTTCCTTGCCTTTGAACTCAACCACTTCACCTGGAAGGGTCCTATACCTCAAGTGGTAAGTACTCTACACAATTGACTTCTTCTTATTTCCCCTAGCCCTCCTTTTACCCTTTGCAACCTTAGCAGAGGCCATGGATTCTTGCTCAACTATTTCCTCACAACATTCAAACACACTTAGCCAGCTAGACCTCCTAATAGGTGGAATTATTGTACCAGCCTTTCCCATTTTCTTTAAAACTAGCAGAGGGATGATTAAAAATATTTTTGACTTCAGACCAACAAGAAAAAAACCTCAATCCCAATAATTGCAGACAACTCAAGCAACATAAATCCTAAATAGACCAGAGAATCTAATTTCATACCAATTTACTCAGGATGCAAACACTGAAACTCTACTTAGGAAAAATTAAAACTGTTTCAATCTCCCTTACTACATATGTCTTACTTCTACTGTAGTCTGAAAAGATAGTGTGAATAAACAACGATCAACCTGCATTAAATAGAGAATTTGAGCATGCAGAATTAATGATTCAGAATTCCTTATGTGAGTGAATTGGTAACTTATCAGTTTGGCTATGAATCTGGGCCGTTCATCTTAGAGGAATTAAAACTTCATCTAAGGTGGCCATGAGCATTGTTTTTCGACCATTATCAACTTGTTCCTTGAAAACAACGAGGCAATTTCAAATGTTGCCCTGTTCCCTTCTAACCTTGATTAATCATAGTCGATCTGTCAATTAGCATGTATCACCAACCTAATTCATGCTTTTCATTAATATTAGCAAAGTACATAGGACTAGTTTCTTAGAGAGAAACTTTCTTTATATGCTTCATCACTGATCTTCCCCAAAATTTAGGGTGCAATTTAGTGATGAAGTTATTCATGCGATGATTTTCAATCCATTGGATCATCTTGCTTTAAAACTTTATCAACGGTTCTCCAGTTCTCCCGCTACTTTCCTTTCTGATTTATGCGCAATCCCCAGGATCATGCCACGTTACCTTTTTCATTTATGGTAATTGCTTATTGCCGATACACTTCACCTTCACCCAGCTCCATCAGTGATGTGAACATCCCAACAATGATCTCTAGCCCCTAGTTTTGTGGCCTAACCTTTGGTCACATTCATCCTTTCGTTGCACATCGCTAATTCAAACCTCCACTTAGGGTTCTATTTGTGATGAGAAATGTTGTGATAGCACTAGAATTGGACATGTACAACCTACATAAAACAAATGGCATAGAATACATCACTCATAGGATCATAACACATTAGTGAAAGAAAAAACCCTTTAGAGGACATCCATCGCTTATCAATAATTCAAAACATAAGTTCTAAAACAAATCTGCAATGAGCGATGAAGTTATTACATAAGGAATTTTTTCATCGCTAATTATCCTCATATATTTTACAAACTATTAGCAATGAGAAGATTTACAACTGTTGTAAGGTCCATCGCATATCACTGATGAGAGACTTTACATTCAAAACATATCTGCGATCAAGTGATATACAAAAAATCACATCACATTGCTCATCATTGTTCCAAGTTTATATTTTTATGGTCATCCACGATGAGCGATGAGAATATAAAAATAGCAGAATTGCTCATCACTATTATAAAATTGAAATTTCAAAAGCTATTAGTGATGAATGATGTTAAAATAAAACATCATTCCATTGCTCGTTGCTAATTCAAGGTGTGAACCAATGAATAAATTAGCGATGGGAGAGATAGCTATGAGGTCTATCAAGACTTAAGTGGGAACTTTTAAGCGCGTGTTTATTAGTTGTTCTAAAAGAGGGGAATTCTCTAGGATGACATGAGAATAGTAGGCTCAAGACTTGTGAATCATGCCATACAAAAGATGTAAAAAATAGGCGATTCATACCTAGAAATGAGAAAGGCCAGTCACATGATGACACTAATAATCATGAAAAAATTTGTGTGACTGACAGTAAGCAATACACAGCTAGCAATAGAATAGAACATAAAGTAATTAAAATGAAAAAAACCCTAAAACTCATATAAGAACCCTACAACAGATGTAACAAATATTTTTGGATAAAAATTCTTAAGGTTTTAATATGAGCACTCAAGAATTATGCAAAATTTGAAAGTGCCATCAATGGCTCTTTCTAGGGATGTTTGTTCCTTAGTAAATAGAGTGAGAATTCAAATCCTCAGAGAAGTAGACCAGGTGCCTACTCCATTGGGTAATAGAGTCAGAAGGTCATCTCTGCCCCTAACCGCTTTGGTTTGACAAGTTAAACCACATCTGATGGCCCAAGGCCACCGAAAATTGTAGGCCTTTTCTTACCTATGTCATAAAAAAAGTTTTCATCATTCCTCACTGAATCCAATCTAAAGACATTATTGGAATATTCTTGATTAAACATGTTGGAAGCTCTCAATAACTTAGCAAGTATAACATTATCAACAAATTCATAACTACCCTGCATCTGAGAATCAAGCATACCCTTAAAATACTAATTATTATGTGGCAATGACTAATAAAAAATTTCATTCAAAATATTGTGAAGTTGAAAACAACTTTCCTTAATGTCTCGCTCATTACCACAATGTAAGAAAATTCCATCCAGCTGAAAAATATAGCACTTATACTCTGCCATATAGCTGGGATTATCAAGCCCGATTTGGTTAGTAGTTTGCATGTCAAAAGTGAAACAATTATAAGGACCAATCAAAATATTATGCACATCATGCAAACTATCTCCAAGTGTATGTAGAGAGATACACTCATACATTGGCACACCCTATAATTGTGCCTCAACATGTTGGTGTAGAGAATCATCAAGAATCTCTACCCTTTCCTTATTCTTACTCACTCTGATACTTTTTTCACATATCATGCTAACATCTTCAACATTCATATTTTGTTCAAAAGTGAGTAATTTTGGTTCCAAAAGATAATATGTTTTTCCTTTTAAATCAGCCCCCATATCCATATGAAAAGACTCATAACTAGGCTCATCTAAATTAGGAAACAAATACTTATCCAACTCTACATTAAAATTCTCTAAATTTAGCTTTTAAACTTGTTAGTTATTTGTGGTTCTTAACTCATCAACACAAGTTTTTGAGTTTGCATCAGTTTGCACATTTTGATGCTCATCATATAATGCATCATTACAATCTAATGGCTGCCTTCCTTGACCTACATTACCATCATGTTGACCAACTATTTTACAAGTGGAAGGAATATCAGATACCTATTTTTCATATCTTTCATACTAAAGATTATCATCACTGTCAAAATCAATATGAATATTACACAATAACTGAGGGTTATTCATATGTGCATATTTCTGGTATTCAGTGGTTAAAAAAATTGAAATTTGTTCACTATTTAATAGACCACAGTCTTGATCCATTCTTTCAACCATTTCTTCCTCTTGACATCCAGTAGAAAAAAATTCTTTACCAAGTTGCAAGTCAGGACATACCAAGATATTACCACTACCAAAATCTAGAAATTTCATAGACTGGGTTTCATCATTGAATTGACCATTTATATCTTCTTGAAAGTAAAGAGAAGCATTTTCACTATTATGAGCATCAATGGTGAATTTTTCAACACTCTTAACTTCTTCCTTCATATCTAAACATGTGTAAGCCATTTGCATATTAAAATTTTAAAATCTTTAATTAGTGCACTATATCCCTCCTCAAAAGCTTCAAAAAACAAATGAATGTAATCTGATGTACTAGGTCTAAAACTTTCAGGGATTAGTGCAAGAGCAACAACAAATTTGTGACTGAAAGCAACGCTTGAATTATCCTCTTGTTTCCTAAGTTGTTTCAACTTTGTGACAAGATTAGAAGGTTCTTTTGCAAATTATTGTCTATAAGCATCCTCCAATTTATCCCGGTAGGAAAAAGACTTCTCAGGAAAACCCAAGTACCAATCCCTAGCTCTAGCTTCAAGAGATTTGACAAAAAATCTCATCCACATATCCTAATCTATAAATGAATTTTTCACCATGAAGCTATAAAAACTTTGGACATGCATATCTCTTTCACACACATTGTATCCGTTAAACCTAGGCATCTGCTTATAAACTTAAGATGGCATACATTTTAACCTTGTAATCAATCCATGACAAGTCCAATTGGTCATACAATGAGTCAAAATAATTAACAAAAGGTGCAGCAATTTGGCTAATAGATCTAGTATGATTGTCTCTTAATTGGGCTTGCATAGCCATTAGGTTCCTTTTATGGATCTCTTTAACTACTCTTTTGAATAAAACTTTCCCTTTCGGCCTTATCCTAGGCTTCTTTACACTTGGGTTCATGCACCTTTTGGTGTCAACTATCTAAGGATTTTCAGACTTATGAAGCTTCTTGAAAATATGCATCCAAGTTCTTAATGGCATGGTTATTTCTCTTTTATAATCCATGGATGTATGCAAATTTGATTTTAACTAATGGTGCACAATCACAACTATACCAATATGAAGAATAACTTGCAAGTAGATAGTAATTATTAAGATATATAACTTCATTTTAACCATCCATATTAGCCATTTTGTGAATAAAACTTTAAGTGGAGTAGCAATTGCAATCCATACAATAGGTTTAGTAAATGAAAATATGCAGAGAACTATGTACCTTCCCACCTCCAGTTACTGCAACTTTGAATAGAGCATTTTCATGTTTCAAATAACAAACAACAACCCTTCATATGTAGAATTTGTTTGAGTAGAGTCTCCACCTCTTCAACAAGAGGAAAACCTTTGAAGCAAGGATATCTTTATCTGAGTTCTTCCAGCAGAGTCACCTTAGGGCTACAATAATCCAATTTGCAAATTTGGAACTTCTTCAACATTTGGACCAGATGTTCATTGTTTTGACTCTTTTTATATGGTCTTCGACACATTTGTATCAAGAATACAAAGGTTTCCCCAGCGGAGTCACCATTTCTATTGGTTATTTTCTTAGAACCAAACTTAATCCCAGCCCTAACCTATGAGCTTGTTATGACCCAACTATCAGCTAGGTTCAGGATTGGACAACACTTAAGTAAAGTAATTAGTACTTCACTTCTTCTCTTTGGGCGCTGTGAAACCCAGGGAGGGTAATCCCATGCATACTCATAATATCTCATGTTTAGTCAGGAGTATTTCTTTGCACAGATGCACTATTCCATGAAAATCACCTCTATCACAGGCTTGGCCAACCTCAGATAAAAGTGTCACTTATTTTCAAGGAGTGTGCCTTCATACATAGAGTTGGGACATTGTAATTTTAAGTATTTTGAATCATTCTTCATCTTGAATACTACGCCCAATTCAGTATTGGCTCAACTTACTATAAGATAAACTAATAAAATAATCATTGCTTTATCTAAGGCAAAAAATGAGTTACAACTGGTAAACAATCGGTAATACAATTTTGATTGAACCTCATAAATTAGTGGACCATTAGAGTGTCACTTTGTAACATCTAACTCACTGTGTCTGCAAAATATCACTTCCTTACTAAATCCTATATTCTTTTCTCACAAACTAATGATCTCATTTTAGCATTTAGTCAATTCATTGAACTGAAGCATAAAACAAATTCATACATTCTATGCAAATGACAAAATACAAATGAAATTATCATAACAATCTTCATTCATAACTTGGAAGAAAATAAATAGGAGAGCAATATTTTGAAACTAAAATTCTTCTTCATTTATGATATTTCTTTGTAAAACCATATTTAAGATTCATATACAGTATAACTTTCTTCTTAAACTTGCTTTTGATATATCTAATAGAGTATCTATTTACATTCTATTTTTCTATTAGAGCGTAGTATTTACTGTGACCGTGACTAGACTCAAAATTTTGAACTCTCTTTTTTCTAGCCATGAAATCCCCTTTATATAAACAGGAGAGCAACAAGCACTCGACTGAATTACAATTTCACTTTCATTTGAGTTCATTTCAAAAACCTAATTCTAACTGACTCCTCGAAGAACTCCTAGACGGTTTTCATACTCAATCATTCAAGAACAGGGGAGGAAAAAAGGAAAAAAACATGTGTAGGATATTTAGCCGTTATTGTCAAAACATTCGTTGCTTGAAACAAAAAATATTTCATCCATATCTTCTCGAAGACCTTCCACATCAACATAAGAAAAAAAAAGACAAACCACAGACATATGAAAACAAAACCTCCTATGCAAAGACCATGGTGTCATCAAAAACTAAAAATACGAGGTGATCCTATTCAAATTCGTCGGCATCCAAAAATGCTCTATCGCTCCTTGTCCTTGATGCAATTGGAGAGATTATCAGCACATTGTCCTCAGAGCTCCCATATGGCACTAGGGAATGAAGGTACTGGCCATAGTCTGAGTCGGTATCAACTTCAGCATCTGAAGGAGAGTCTGAAAGCACGATAGGAGAGTTGTTCTTACCCAGGCGGGCCTTGTGGCTCTTCTCCTTCTTCTTGGCCTTCGTCACTAGCAGTGCCAGTTCCTTGCCTTTGCACTCGACCACTTCACTTGGAAGGGTCCTACTCCTCGAGTGGTAAGTACTCTGCACAATTGAATTCTTATTATATCCCCTAGCCCTCCTTTCACCCTTTGAAACCTCAGTAGAAGCCATGGCTTCCTACTCAGCTATGTCCTCATGACATTCAAACACACTTAGCCGGCTAGACCTCCCAACAGGTTGAATTGTTGCACCAGCCTTTCCCATTTTCTTTAAAACTAGCAGAGGGATGATTAAAAATATTTTTGACTCAAGACCCACAAGAGAAACACTCTAATCCCAATAATTGCAGATAACTCAAGCAACAAAAATCTTAGATAGACCAGAGAATCTAATTTCATACCAATTTACTCATGATGCAAACACTGAAAATATGCTTAGGAAAACTTACAGTTTTTTCAATATCCCTTACTACAAACACATTACTTCTACTATAGTCTAAAAAGATAGTGTGAATAAATAGCAATCAACCTGCATTAAATAGAGAATTCGAACATGCAAAATTAATGATTCAAAATTCCTTACGCAAGCGAATTGATAAATTATCACTTTGGCTCTGAATCTAGGCCGTTCATCTTAGAGAAATTAAAACTTCATCTAAGGTGGCCATAAGCATTGTTTTTCTACCATTATCAACTTGTTCCTTGAAAACAACAAGGCTATTTCAAATTTTGCCACATTCTCGTCTAACCTCGATTAATCATAGTTGATTTGACAATTAGCATGTATCGCCAACGTAATTCATGCTTTTCATTAATATTGAAAAAGTACATAGGACCAGTTTCTTAGAGAGAAACTTTCTTTATATGCTTCATCGTTGATCCTCCCCAAAATTTAGGGTGCAATTTAGTGATGAAGTTTTCATGCGATGATTTTCAATCCATTGGATCATCTTTCTTTAAAACTTTATCAATGGTTCTCCAGTTCTCCTGCCACTTTCCTTTCTGATTTATGTGAAATCCCCAAGATCATGCCACATTTCCTTTTTCATTTATGGTCATCACTTGTTGCTGATACACTTCATCTTCACCCGGCTCTATCAGCAATGTGAACATCCCGGTGATGATCTCTAGCCCCTAGTTTTGCAGCCTAACCTTTGGTCACATTCATCCTTCCATTGCACATCACTAATTCAAACCTTGCACTTAGGATTCTATCTACAATGAGAAATGTTGTGATAGCACTAGAATTGGACACATACAACCTGCATAAAACAAATGGCACATAAGAAATTTCTCATAGGATCATAACACATTAGCGAAAGAAAAAACCCTTTAGAGGACATCCATCGCTTATCTCTAATTTAGAATGTAAGTTCTAAAACAAATCCATAATGAGTGATGAAGTTATTACATAAGGCCTTTGTTCATTGCTAATTCTCCTCATATATTTTGCAAGCAATTAGTGATTAAAATATTTACAACTGTTGTAAGGTCCATCACATATCATTGATGAGAGACTTTACATTCAAAACATATCCATGATCAAGTGATATACAGGAAATCACATCACATTGCTCATCGCTAGTCCAAGTTTATCTTTTTATGGCCATCCACGATGAGTGATGAGAATATAAAAACAGCAACATCGCTCAATGCTATTATAAAATTGAAATCTCAAAAGCTATTAGCGATGAGCGATGTTAAAAGAAAACATCATTCCATTGCTCGTTGCTAATTCAAGATGTGAACCAATGAATAAATTAGCGATGGGCGAGACAACTATGAGGGCCATCGGGACTCAAGTGGGAACTTTTAAGCACATGTTCATTAGTTTTTCTAAAAGAGGGGACTTCTCTAGGACAACATGAGAATATTAGGCTCAAGACTTGTGAATCACGCCATATAAAAGATGTAAAATTTAGGTGATTTAGACCTAGACACAAGAAAGGCCAATCACATGATGACACTAATAATCATGAAAAAAATTATGTGATCGAAAGTAAGCAATACACAGCTAGCAACAGAATAGAATGCAAATTAATTAAAATGAAAAAAAACCCTAAACCTCATATAAGAACCCTACAACAGATGTAACAAATATTTTTAGATAAAATTTCTTAGGGTTTTAATATGAGCACTCAAGAATTATGAAAATTTTGAAAGTGCCATCACCCTCAACCCTAATCCCTCAACCCTTGAAACCTTAAACCCAAGTAAACTCTCCACCCTAATCCCTCAACCCTTAATCCCTCAACCCTTAAACCCTCAACCCTCTACCATCTACCCTCTACTCTCAACCCTTAAACCCTAATCCCTCAACCCCTATACCCTCTACCCTATACAATGGACCCTCAACTCTAATCCCTCAACCCTCTACCCTAAACCATAAACCTGCAACCCTCAACCCTAAACCCTTAAACCCCTCTACCCTATAGATTAAACCCTCAACCCTCAACTCTTAATCCCTCAACCTTCAACTCCTATACCCTCTACCATATTCATTGGACCCTAAACACTAATCCTTCAACCATACACCCTCAAACCTATACCATAAACCCTAAACCCTCTACCCTCAACCCTAAACCATCAACCCTAAACCCTTAAAACTTCTACCCTCTACCCTCAACCCTAATCCCTCAACCCTATATGCTCAACCCAATTCCCTAAACCATCAACCCTATACCCTCAATTCTCAACCCTCTACCCTATGCATTGGATCCTCAACCCTCATATATCTTTGTCCCTCCCTCCTCTTCTCTCCTCTCTATCTCACTTATCCCTCCATATCTCCCTCCATCCATACCTCCCTCTCTACCCTAATCCCTCAACCATATACCCTCAACACTTAAACACATAAAGACTCAACCCTAAACCCTAAAACCTCAACCCTTAACCCTTAAACCCTCTATCCTCTACCCTCAACACAATACCCTCTACCCTCAACCCTAATCCCTCAACCCTTAAACCCTTAAACCCAAGTAAACACTCTACCCT